>BPLR01017990.1:0-129489 GCA_021605095.1 Caerostris extrusa | reverse complement strand
AATATGATACCAGCTGCTTTTTTTATTTATTGTTTTTTCATAAGTACTGCTTGAACCATAAGATTGCATTTATAATCGGAAAAACAATACGTGGTTGCACAGTTTGAAGCTCACGTGATCAGTGGAGGAGGTGGAAGGAACCAAGCGGTCAATGAAAGCGCCAATTCTAGTAGCACCAAAGAATATATGTTGGCTCCTCTCTATGGTTAAATATTGCTTTTTACATACGGCACGTGTCTAATAAATATTTAAAAAGTACACGTTATATACTTTTTACAGATACATCAGAATTTAGTTATAATAAATTAAAAATACAATGTTTATTCTATATATATATACAAGATTTATATGAGTCTGCATCATAATGTAGCTCTATTATAGAGATAATTTATATTTTCATGAATAGTTATAATACTCATTTGGCGATAATTTTCCTTACCACTTACAAGCTCTAGTTTGAATGGGGATGTAATGCTTAAAGTTTTGTAGCACAATCACACCACATGTATGAGATAGTATAATTAGGTGGTTATTTATACTATTGGAGAGATGATGAAATATGTAATAAGTACTCACAAGAAGTAATATCTCAATGGTTTAAAAATCTAAATATAAAAGGGCTTCTAATTATTTATGGTTTAATTTCTATTCAAGAAATAAAATTACTTTTTATTAGTGCTTTATTATAATTAATAAACAGATAGCCAGTGTTGTAAATATGATATTCGCTTCCTAAATGTAACCTTATCTTTCAGTAAACAACCAGCTTCAAATAACTATATATGATAACTTGAAGAGAGATTTTGGTATTTCCGAATAATGCTTCATGTTTTTTGTGAGGGAAAAGGGCCAAGCGGCTAAAGAAAGCGCCAATTCTGGTACCAAACGAATAGATGTTGGCTTCAATTTCTCTATGGTTTTCATCACAAAATGTATATAAATGATGTCTTTATCACGGAGCACATGGTCGGAGAAATAAAAAAATACCAAGTGCAAAAGAGAGATTCTTTTTAGCACAGTTCAAAAAAATGAAAAGTTGATAAAAAAGATTGGCTTAGTAACATTGCTCTAAAATTTTTTAATTCAATAAAAAATCTAAAACTATACTTATAATTTAATACATGTTTCGTAAATTTTAGGAAACAAAAAAATATTCAATTTTTTTATGAAGAAAAGGATTAGTGCACTATTTTGTATAAGATAAATAGAAAACTAATTTACAAATTGTATTCATGTACTACAGTTTACTTTTTGCTATCTAAAATTAGGACTTAAAAAGGTTGGTTATAGTTTTTAATAATTGTTTCTGTAAGCCTGTTTACCTAATTTTATTACGATACATTTTAGCTAATGTAAACAATTTATAAATATATTTGAAATTTCAGACTTATCTCCAAATCCATTTATATTCTTTCAAATATATTTGTAAATTTATTTGCTCTAAAATAATTAATCAAATTGTTGTTGTTCTTTTATACGCTTGGTAGACAGCAACATCAGACCGGAGTCCAACAACCCGTGTGGTCTTATGGAAAAAGGGAGCTTCCGTGTGCATGAAGCACCTTCTGAGGTCTTTTAGAGAACTACGCATTTGCGTATTGTATGGGAGAAAACCCGGAAAAACTCCCACACGACCGACACGAAGGACAAGAGGCCCGAACATCTGCAAACACTATCAAGGAGCCTCCTCCTTTTTTTGAAACAGTGTCTACAACAGAAGTGTCACCACAACAAAGGCGCTAGCGGCATTAATCAATTTAAAAATCTGTAAAAGATTATTCATAAATGTTTAAATAGAACCATGTTGATGCAATTTCAACTTGGGTGTAAGGGTTAGAAGTACTTTCTAGTTCTGCTGCCCAATCTTATATAATTTTAAATTTTATATTAGATTTGTACGAGTTTTTTATACAATTGCATTTCCTTTCTAAAATAAAATCCTTTAATCAATGGATTAAAAATATTTCATTTCAAATTCATTTTAACGTTCAAAAAAATTTTTTTTTTTGAAGAACCGTTTTAATTGTAAAATTTAAAAAAAACATCACTAAAGATAAAATATCGCTTACTAATTAGAAATATTAAAAGAGTAAATGATAAAAAGAAAACAATAGTGTTTTTTTCTTCGAGCCCCAAAACATTCTATTAAAATCTTTATCTATTTAATCAGATATTTTGGTAGTTATTTTTAGAAAATTATATTACTTAAAATACAATTATTTGTATTTAAAAATAACCAAGGCGATAATTATTTAAATTACGATTACTTTTATAATATGAATAGATTACATTGACTTTGTAGATCCGTTACGGTGAACCTTTCGGTTCAATTTTTAAGTGATCGATTAAGTGAATGAATCAAAGAGTACAAAGTACATTTCTATTTTCAGCTGCAAACCTAGAGCTATTTTTGGCAGGTTTCTAATAAAACATTTAAAGTTTATCACTAATAAATATTTTTATTATCAGATCGAATGTTATTTTAAACTGAAAGCTTTTTTATTCTTCAAAAATAAAGCTTTATCACTTTTTTGCAGCCTAAAAATTTGCTTTCATTGAATAGATTTGTAGATAGAAAAAAAAAAAAAAAATACCAGCAAAAAAAGGATCGGCATTAAAAATATGCATAATAAGACAAGTGGACCAGTTCAGTGCTGGAAAGACCATGTTCAAATTTGTTAGCGGCGCATTTTGATCATTGTTTTTAGAAATGAAGACCCGATGGCGGTTGTGACAACATGTATAGGTATTGTACTGGAAAGGAGCAGCGCTAATGCGCAGGCGACGTCTAGAGGAAATGAGTTATTGACGGATTACAAGAAGTGCTAGACGTGCCATTCTGGCCGAGCAACTGCTGATGCCAGTAGACGGATCCCACTTCGTATAACCTGAAAGGGTAGTCTCAGAAAAGGGACAGCGTTCCAGCTAGTGTGTGGCCTGTCGTGCCATGACACTATGCAGGAGGAAAATATTGCTGATATTTTTGTCTGGTATTTTTCAACTATCGTGCATGTGTTATTTATGTCGGACAATAAATTTTATGCTTAAAAAATAAGCTGTGGTTGAAAGTGTTGGATTATAACAGACACCACAGCGTGATGCCTTGTTATGCTAAAAATGAATAAATAAATAAAATAATAAAAAAAAGTTCTCACCAGGAGGCACTCTCTTCCTTCCTTCATCTCCCCCTGGTCTGATGTAAAAGCAAAAAAATGCCCTGTTTTGTTATTTAAAACACACATTTTCTCAAATAAAATTCTTAATAAATAATTACATCTTATTTATAGTTCTTATTTTTCTTGAATAAGTGAAATATGTAAATAGGTTTACCAAAACAGCTATACTTCGGTATGGAAAAGAATAGCAATTGATCCGAAACACAATCCACACAACAATGGAGCGAATTTCGGGACAGTGTTTATATCGGTTTCGTTTGAGGCGGAAAAAGATCGACCCCCCCTTTTATCCCAAAATATTAGTCGGGCAATGACTCATTTCTGAAATTTTTTTCTGTCAGCTATAAACAGTAATGCACCATTTTAATGACGCGATGCTAAGTTTTGAGATGAGATATTTTCACGCTTATAGATTGTTTTTTTATTTTCATTTGTGTTCAATTATTTTATTGTCTGCTCGTTAGCTTTGATTTGTCGCTCTGCGGTCATTTTTGCACACTTTAAGCTAATTAGAAAAGGGCCTACAGTTTAATGTGGATTCGAACTACTAATAAACATCCATGCCACCGCCAGGATTTGAACCTGAAGCTTGTGATACCAAAGCCCATAGCGCCAGCCAATTGGCCATCAGGTCGCATTATTAGGGATTTTCTTCGAAATTCTCCTAATTTTTGCGGCACAAATCCCATTTTTAAGGAAATTTTCTGATTTTTTAATAAAATTCGGAAGATTTATGTACAATTACGGAGTTCGGGAGAAGGGGGCCGATGATTTTAGAGTCTCCCGAATAAATCGGCAGGAATACGAGGCCTACTGGTGCGTCACAGAAAATGTTAAAGATCACAAGGAAATTTTGAACGTGTATTGTAGTAACTACTTTAAAAGATATTCAGTGACGATTGTGATAATTTAGGAACATCTCGTCGGCTGTTCAGTTGCTGGAGCAAGTTTTCCGAGAGTTTTACAATGCGAAACCCCGATGTCAACCGGAAGGTAATTTGTCTCTCTTTATGACCTGTTGGTTTTGTCTTATACATGTAGGATTTGTTTGTCTGCTAATCCAATTAGCACATGGCGTCACAGAATGGTATGTGTCGGCTGAGAGTTTTCCTGATGTGTGGGATAAAAAGAACTCTGAACTTCGACCCTTACAGCAAATGTCAATTACTTTTACGCGTGACGCAGCGAGAAAAAATGGCGACAAATGTTTATGTAACCTAAATTAGTAATTATTGTAAATAATAATTAAAAAACGGCTTGAAAAAGAACACCATACTACTGTGCTCAAAAAGTAAGACCAATTTTTTCTTCTCAACAAACTATTTATTCTTCCAAATTCATTTCATCGCCCTTCAAAATAATCCCCTCCGGACAGCGTATAAGTATTATAGATATAGATATAAGATATAGCGTATAAGTATTAGTTGCGCAAAATTGTAGACGTCTCGTCTTCTCATAAACATAAAATTTCCCTTAAGTTAAATTTGTTAGGGTTATATTTCGAAAAACATATTTGATTGAAAATTTCAATCTCATATAACTAAAAGAAAATTACATAACGCTATTTCACCAGTGCTAACGTTTAGGCTTAGTTCAGTTCGTTATTCTACGGTCATTTTTTGCGCACTTTAGGCCAATTAGAGCGACATCTAACAGTTTAACATAGATTCCGAACCACTAGCACACATCCATGCCACCACCAGGATTCGAACCTGAAGTTTGAGGTACTAAACGCCAGAGCGCTAGCCAATTGGACATCCGACCACCAAGAGAATTTAGATTCGAATCCGTCTATTGCAGTCGCTGTAGTCAGGAAAGTAAAGAGACTTGATGGCAATTGTGACAAGGTGTGTTTAGATTCGACACTCAGACTGCTTGGTGGAGTTTTTCTCATAGGAGATGCAAATGTGAACAATTACCCTTAAAAGTCCTCCCTTCATTTGTCCGGTGGCTTGGCCTTAGTTATACACAATTGCAGAATACGAGTTCAACTAATACACACGAAAAACTCCTCCCGCTTGCTTTTGATCTCACTTAAGGCATACGTTGAAGTCACAGTTTTGAAAAGAGCGAATTAGATGAACATTATAATAGTCTAAATGCTTTGTGGAAATTTTAAAAATTTTTTCCAAATGAGAGGTATAGGGATTGCAATACCGGTATTTTGAGCCATTTGTACAGTTTTTGTAATACCGGTATTCACAAGTTTAAATACCGGTTTTTCGGTATTTACTAAAATTTAGAATTCTTATTCTTATCTGTGAATTCTTATTTAGAATTCAGAAACCTATCCACATTCAGAAGAATTCGGTACAGTTATCGAAGCTTATAATGGCACTAATGTTGATAGTGAAAATGAATCGTCTCTTGAACAAAAATTAGAATTAGCGACAACTAAAAAATTTTTAGCAAACCAAAAATACAATACAGAAATCAGCTATATCAAAATAATCCGACGAGAAATAGATTTATTTCAAGAGGCATTTAAGGTAAATACTTGGAAAAAGTATATCGCGCATTACTAACAGTACCACCATCTAGCGTAGATGCTGAAAGAGCGCTTCCGACAGCTGGTAATTTTTGCACAAAATTATGTTCAGGCTTAATGATAGTACAATTGATGCATTAGGTTTTTTTAAGATCACATTTCAGAAATTTGTAATAGTACCACAAACTGAATAGTGATATTTACACTTTTTTGTGATTTAAATAAATAAGATGTTCCTTTACTTTTTAGTGATTATTTATATACTGTTATAATTTATTAGTTACAAATTTTTTTGTGATATTTATATTCTCTTTCTTTTCTGAAATTTCTACTACCGGTATCCCGGTATTAAGATCTAAAAATACCGAATACCGGTATTGAACTTTTGGTCCGATATTGCAGAGAGGTAGTTATTTTTAAAACTTGCCAAGAAATGAACTCCATCCATTAGTCAGATATAATTAGCGAAACAACAGACCTTTCATAAATAAATAAAAATCAATTATAACATATAGAACTCTAAGACTTTTCATATCGGTTATATTTAAAATATTATTTACATTCTCTATCATTTTATATATAAGAATATATGAATATTTAACTTAAAGCATTAAAGAAGAAAAAATTTTTTATTCATAGAACTGCGAAGCTATTGTTATCGAAGAATACAAAAGCGCAAACTTCGAACCTTATTTCTTTTTTAACAAAGTTAGATGGAAGAACTGATATCTAAAGATTGTTTCGTTGTCAAACAGGTCAATTATTTCTGGAATCAGCAAAATTTAAGTACTCTGGTGATAAATAGTAGTTATCTAAACAAGCAAAATAGAAAACAACTTTATCTATACAAACCAAATAGAAAACATTTTCTTTGAAATACTTTAAAATAACATTATACTTATTTTATCTATCGCCTAAGAAATTTATTTCTGGTTGCATTACATATTTTTATATAAACGCCGGTGGGCCAGTGAAAAACAGCTAGATGCAGAAAGATTCAGGTTTAAAATGCAAAAGGGCCATTATGAATCAGCTGCGTTCGTTGCAATCACTGCTTTCAAAACAGAGAAGACTCGATTAGGATTGGGACAAAGTGTGTTTCTCACATTAACAGTGCTAATTGAATGAAGCCGACTAAATCATAGACCTTAAGTCGTTCGGTTGTTTGTGGTATACATAATAGAAGATGAGACTAATTTACATTAAAACTTCAATGTGCGTCTCGATCATAATGAGCGTAAATTATGAAGCAAAAAAAAAAAAAAAAAAAAAAAAAAAAAAAAAAAAAAAAGCATAATGCAATTGCAAAAATTAAGTTCATTAACAGAAAAACCTCGATAATAAACATAAGTTAGCGGCAAAGAAAGCTTAACACAATTGTCCTTCTCCACACGTCGTTGGATAGTTCATAGTTAGTATACATAGTGAAAGATGAGCCTCATCTATGTCAAAACCTCTATGTGTGATCCTTTCGTAATGCAGCTGGTTAAGTTAGCTGGCAAAACATAAATTAGCCGGCAAAGAAAGCATAAGACAGATATAATTGGCAGACTGTGGAGACTAATTGAAACGCTGTGGAGATAAAGTTCATCGACGTGAACATGTTGTGTTCACGTCGATGAACTTTATCTCCATGAAAATCATTATAACATGAAAATCAAAATATGTTGATCGGAGGTAATGACTATAAATTAGCTGGAAAAGAAAGTTAAGACAATTGGCCTTCACCACACATCATTGCACTGCTTGTAATATATATATATATAGTGAAAGAAGAGCTTCGTCTATGTAAAAACCTCTGCATGTAGCTTAACCGTAATGAGCACAAGTTAGCTGGCAAAGAAAGCACAAGGCAATTTGTGAAAATGAGGTTCCTCGACATGAATACCACAACATGTTTGTTAGAGGTAATGAGTATAAGTTAGCGGGCAAAGAAAGCTAAGACAGTGGCTTTCACTACACGTCATTGGATTACTTGTAACATATATAGATAGATTAGGTATATACAACAGCAGATAAGGCTTATCGATATAAAAGAAATCCAACAGTGGCTCAGTGGTAATGAGCATAGCTTAGTGGACAAGTGGAAGTTTCGAATCCGCTAGTATATTAAAGTTCATTTTCTGAAACGGGGAGATTCCATGGATAGCCCAGGGGGAATTTTTTCGTGTCTTTCGCATCATCACTTCTTCTTGAGCCTTTTGAAATCTTGAAGAGGTAATGCGAACCCCTTGATAGCCCCCATAAAAATATTTTTAACATTGCAATGGCCTAACGACATGCACATCCTTTCCAAAATAAGAGACATCTAATGTTTAGTTGCAATAATGTGGTGGATGTAATCACAGCGAAAGTAAAAATTCATTATTTGTCAGGGACTGTTTTTAATATAAAAAGTTTTTTTTTTTTTCGTGTTTTCGTTTATTTTTTTTTTTCGTAAAAATATGATAGCATCCATATTTAAAATGTATGCCAATAAAAGCTGACCACATGACTGCACATATACCTGCAAACTACATATATGTAAATATTATTATAATATTATATGACTGTAAATAATAACCTTATGACTATATAAATAATACCATATATACATACCAATAAATATTAACAAAACATTAATTATTAAATTTCGTCGATTATTTTCCCACTGTTTAATTAATCCATTACATTTATCTTCCTGTACTGTAAAATTTAGTTCATGTGTTTGTTACATATTTAAAAATTGCATAATTCACCGAATGCCACGTAAATTAAATCCCTTTTACTCTTTTTTATAAGACGAAACTTATCACCTCTAAAAGATGTTGATCTCTTGTCTTATATCGGTCATTGATTGTTGACTTAGTTCAAAGTCGAAATGAAACTAAAAACTCTCATGCGGCTCACAAAGAAATGATAGCGATAAAAAAGTGGATAATTTTATCAAAAAAAGGGAAACAACTGTTGACATTCGTTATTTTTCTGAACGTGTAATAAAATGAATTGTTTCACTTTTAAACTTATGTTTAATACTTTTTAAACTATGGTTGATTAAATAATAAAACTTTATCATATATTTTATAGAAAAATATTATTTATATCAGTCATTGGCTATATCGGTGCTGGTTATATTATTATTTGGTTATTCACATAACTATATTAATATATTGTTCAAAACAATTAGAGGATATTTAGATTTTGGGTATAAACTGAGGATGGGGAAATGTTTTGATGATTGACATATGATGTATAGGTGTTGTAAGATATATATATATAAAAGAAGCAACGAACAAGAAATAATTAAATTTTATGGACGATATTTGTCGGTAAACAAAAAATGCATATTATACGAACAAACGAAAGATGTGGTTTCTCAGATACAAATGAGTTTCAATAAACGGTTGGCTTGCCCATGACCGTAAAGCAATGTCGTACACATACGAGGCATGGAATCAATCAGGTTATCAATGGAGTTATTTTCTCTCACTACTGTAAAAGGCAGCTTTTCAACTTATGAATTGTTTCTGGGGTGATAAAAGATTAGCAACCCTTCTCTCTAGAATATCCCAAACATGTTCTATTGGGCTCATGTCTGGGGAATATGCTGCCCAATTCATTAGAATGATTACTCCGTCGAATAGAAATTGACCACTGACTGAGAACGATGTGGCTTAGCGTTATCAACCATGAGAATAAATTCATTCCCGATTGATACAGCGTGAAAGACTACAATATGTCCGAGGATCTCTTCCCTATATTGCTGAATCGTTAGTGCCACATTCCTGATAATGTGGTCGGTGCTGCAATTGATAAAAAATACAGGCCCAGACCATTACTCCAGGAGTATTCCATGTACCAGGTTCTTTCAAGATATCCGGCTATTGTCAAGTGGTACATTAAAACGGGACTCGTACGTGAAGAGCTTGAGGATTAATTAATCTCGTCCTCATCTGAGATGCTCCTGTGCCCACCTTCTGGGGCAGCACAGTGTCCTGTGTTAACGAAACACAAACCATAGATCTGCAAACCTACAAACCCACATGGTGGAGTCGGTTTCGAATAGTTTGAGTCTTAACTCTGGTACTAGTAGCCCTTTGAAGATGCTGTTTCAAGAAAATGGCGTTCATAGTGTGGTTTCTTCTGGCCGTTAGTGTTAAACCCCGATTCTCATTTTATATTGTTTCACACATGCGACAAAAAATCATGCACACAAAAATCATTTCCATAGTCTGAAATGACACTTTGAGGGACTCCTTATGTTTCCACTACATTGGATTGTGTTTGACCCACTTTTAAACGACCGATAACCCTCTAGGCTGTCAATTAAGCTAAGTCATCTTGCTGAGACATCGCAGTTACTGCTATAAAACATTCAACACATGTCAATAGTTTTTAATCTTCTTCTACAGAAGGAATGCTGCAGGTCATTTTTCACTTTTCATACAAAACGAGTAATTTTTGGCATCACAGACAAAATTTGCATATTCTCAACTATGTAAACGCTATATATTTTTCTTTTTAAACTCTTCTATTTCATTTATGTTAAAAAAAATTGTCGATTATATGATTATTTCATATCGAACTCACAATATCCCATAATTGTTTTGAGCAGTGTATTATTATTTGTTTATATTATTAATAATCCATGTTTAATCGTTGGTAAAATGCAACTTTCGATTTCTATATCCATTTTTTATAATATACTTACAGCATGATTGTTTTTTTATGAATTTTAACTAATTTTGTATTTTTTGGACTGATATAATCCATTTTTGGTTTCGTGAAGGACTCAGCTCCAATTTGCGACGTATTTGTTTACATCAGGGTTGGCCAACCCGCGGCCCGCCTTGAACATTTTTCCGACCCGTGAGATTTATCTCACTTTTACAACATATATTTATTTTATAATGACCAAAGTAGTGAAAACCAATTATTAAAAAAATACATTATGTGTGCATCCATATATTCAAAAATTAAAGGTCGAAACTTCGAGCAAAAACTAACTTTGATTTTAAAATAATATTCTTGCGATTATAGGACAGATATTGTCTGTTTTATTGATGATTTTACAGTTATGAGTTCACAGAATAATTGAATTATATTCTGAGAACTCATGATTGTCGTGCATCTCGAAATATCTAATATAACAAGTTCTATATTTTACTCAGACGCAATGACCATCCCTAGATATTTGAGAAATCTTGCAACAAAAAGTTGTTAGTCAACTTACAGCTGTGAATCGTTTTTTGTTCTAAAATGAAATTGCCCAAACACAAAACATGCTCAAACATAACAGACGCTAACCTGCAATACCCATTACGATGTGCAAATACTCAAATTGAGATCGATTCGCAAAAACTAAGTGAAAGAGTGGAGAAACAAATATCGCCTTAGTAAAATAAATATTTTTTAATGTTTCCATTTTTTTTTTTATTTCGTTTATATTTATATATATTTTATATTTGCTTTTTTGTGTTATATATTTCTTTACAATGTGCGTTTAGTATCATTATCTTTATATTATCTATATTTACATGTAAGAATAATAGCAAACACAAAAATAATAACTCATTAGGTTTAAATTTTTCACTCCAAAACATGTCTATAGTGTGTCTAAATCTAATATGAGGATATATAATTTTATATGCGGCCCGCGGTGTTATGGCACATTTCCAAAATGGCCCGCAAGATCATTTGGGTTGGTCACCCCTAGTTTACATTATACAACAAAAAAAATTTTTATGCTCTTTATCGTTTTTTGTGTTAGAAAATCTGAAATGGCAACACTAATTCACAACAGCATCTTAATAATTCGAATACAAGCTAAACTTTTACAACACTTAGAAAGTCATCATATAAAGTTGAACATTTTAATCAAGTACGAAGTTTTCAATGGAAGAGTTCAGTCTTGCATGAAGTTCAACGAACGAATTCAGTCAAGTACAAAGTCTGGAGATTGTATCAATATATTTATTTATAAAAATGACTTTCACAAAATTTATGCCGTAAAAACCACTGAATTTGTTTATTTTCTAAAAGATAAGTGCTAAATTAAGACACTGCTCATAAAAATAGTCAGTAATAAAAAGGCGAGTCAGTACATATTTTTCCAAGAAAATGTATTTGCGTAATGCAGAGATAATGCTTACAAGTATGGAACTTGTACATGAATTTGTTAACAATAGTTAATTATAATGAAAACATCTGTTTCGATGGTCACTGTAGTTCCTTGGACAGTGAGCAAGATTATAGCATTCCAGTAGGAGACTATTTAGCATTTGTGCGTCCTATTGGAGAAAATCTGTAAAGCAAACCGACTTGGAAATATTTGTTATAAAGTACATTTAAATTTCGACATGGTAAATAAATAAATGTAAACAATATATATATTTTTATGCACGCTGACAAAATCCCTCAATGTATGTATGATGACAAAATCTGCCCACTTACCACTGGATCTACTGTTGTTGTTTACTTGTCTCACTTGGTAGACATCTAGATCCCACGAACCCTAGTGGTCTGACGGTTGAAGAGAAAGGGGGCGGCTTCTCGTATGATGGAGCACCCGTAGCTGGAAGTCTGACTTGGCTCCGTGAAGCTGACCTTTTTACGGGGTAGGGCTGACAACCCTTATGCCCAACGCTCTACTGTCCTATTAGACCGGCACCTACGGCTGGATTCTAAGTGGATTCCGAATCACTACAAACATCCATGGCACCGCCGAGACTCGAACCATCACTCTACCATTTAGGTTCAACTGGATGTACTTGTTTTTCGAAGCAATTATTGTAGAACATAACCTTCACGCTAAGCATCGGTCCTGAGTGGGAGAGGTATAATACAATTGAAGTATGAAAATTTTGAACCATACTTAATTTGTATACGTCATAACCATACTGAAGAATATGGTTCTTAAGAACCATATTCTTCATTTATAACTGCTATAACACATTGCCATCCAACAGAAAGGTAATTCTACCATCAAATACCAAAAAGAAAAAAAAGAATACATAAAATATAATTTTGAATATTGCAAAAATGAAAAATTCCATGCATGAACATTTTTGAACATGCCATGGAAAATTTTTGTTAAACGGAGCCGATATGCCAGACCGTATTGTACCATGCATTCAAGCTAAAGGGTGCACAACTAGGTAATACAGTCGAACCTCGATAAGTCGAAAACCTCCACAACTCGAAAAATTTTTGTTCCCTTCCCTTCAAGCCCCAAAACCTCCATGACTCGAAATTTCAACCCTCTATAAGTCGAAATAATGAGTCAATTCCCACAAGCCATTTTGGTATGTATTTTCCCTCCGTAACTCGAAAAAAAAATTGACCTCTGTATCTCGAACATTAGCGATGTTTGATTTTACAATCTTTTTACAACCCTTACTACTCAATCATTTGAAACTAATTACCACTATAGCTCAAGAAAAATAAGTTACCGACTTTCAGGATTTGCCGACAATGCACGTTATTGTTTCTTAGAAAACAATGTATGAGCATATAGTAAGTAGAATAACCAATTCTATCTGAATAGCAACTCGGAAGAAAAAAATATTTTCTGCCTTTATAGCTTAGATAATGCTATAGATAGAGAACGATCGAATTGCCTGAAGCAAAAGAAAAAAATAATAATAACTGACTTTTTTTATACATAATATTTCTAATTTTAAGGCTGTTTCGGAATTATTTTGATTTTTTATTGTAGTACGTAATATAACTTTTAAGTTGCAAGTAAACATGTTTATTACCTCTGTAACTTGAATTTTTATTTACGTTACCTCTAACTCAAAATAAGTTAGAAAGAATCTAGACCTCTAGAAGTCGAATATTTTCTTACAAAATCCGCGTAAGTCGAAATCCTCCATAAGTCGAAAACTCTATAACTCGAATTTTTGGCGTCTCCCTTGAAGTTCGACTTACATAGGTTCTACTGTATACACTGTATGTATATATATATATATATATATATATATATATGCAAGTTTTCTAGCAATTGATGATCCTTTTGATTTAATTTTAAAATCATTTATATCAATGCCATAGACACATATGTAAAATTTCAAATGATTCTGACAATTTCTTCTTGGTGTGCTAACATTGTTAAAAAACAATTTGACAATGAATGCACATTATTATAACATGTAATATTAAACTTTCGAAACAGGATTACGAGTTTGTTGGACTAATTTAATTAAACTATTTTTTTGATTAGTTAAAATTTTGAAGAATAAATGTTGCCGAAGCATTCAGTTAAATATTAATGCATATTTTGAATTTATGGAGTAAACATTTCAAATAAGTAGTAAAAAAATTCCAGCTATAAACCTCGAAAATGATTGTTATTGAATATTCAAATAGCTCACAATTAAAAGTAGGTTAATTTATTTTGGACAACTTAATTATATCACAATAAAATATTGGCAATATTAGACGAATTACTTATTTTCATTGTTGAAAGATTTTGCAAACAAAAATTTCTTCCCAAAAGTTTATTATTCAATTAGAATTATTTTTAATTAAATTAAAACTAAAAGTGAAAATGTGGGACAGTATCGTTATAAATGTTACAAACTATATATTTTTAATAATATAATTTCATTTAATTTGGGGTATATTATACAAGAGTATACAAATACTCTTGTATTGCTTATTAAATAATCATTTAATAAGTAATACAAGAGTAATAATAATAAGTAATATTTTATTACTTATTAATGATGCTTAAATAAATATTTAAGTAATACAATAGTACAAAAATTAATTTTAATAAGTTGTAAAAGTTGCGTATTCAACTATAAATATAAAAAAAAAAATATTTAATCTCTAACACCTCGCTATCTATTGAAAAGATAATCAAATAAAAATTAATTAGCAATTTCCTTTTTAGTTTATATCTCATCCTAATTATATTTATTTAATAAAGCAGAAAAAATTACATTGGTTATTAATTAAAATTCACAAATTTGATTTATATTATTAAGTTGATTACCTTCCCCCAATATTCTGAGAAACGTATAACTAATAGATTATTAACATTACTTACATATATCAAATTTTTTATTTAATAAATTACAAATTCCACTGAATTTATATAATTTATGTACTTTAATTTATCACGCGGAAAATATTTAATATTTCAATTATGCTACATTGAAAATTTATTGAATGTTTCTCATTTGCAAATAAAATAATTCGATAATATGTTTTTAATTAAAAATTAAATAAAATAAAATAAATTGTAACTAACAATTTCTGGGAACAACTAATTTCAGCATACATAGAATTGTTTGAATATTTTGAAGCGCACACCAATTTATTGTTACAACTTAAATTAATAAAATTTGATTTAATTAATAAAATTTGGTATCTTTATATTAATTAAAAATATTTCATTTATATGTTTTCTTGATTATTGATAAGAATTAGATGTTTTAAACATTATATTGATTAAATTATCAACTATGCATGGGTAACTAAAATATACAATTGCAGAATACGAAGCAATTTATTTATCATAATGAAATCATAAAAATGAAATCTAATATTTTTAATAGAAGTATTAAAAAACAGACGTACTAATAAATTATAATTTACTAGTGCGTAGTTTGATTCCAGAAAACCTAATTCATTTTTACGGAACTACAACTACAAGCTTGATTCTACGTAAATCTCAGAAATAACATCAATGTTACATCGTTGATTCGAACCCACGATTTCTGAATACCTGCACTTTAATCTAGTTTCATCAATCACACCTTTTTTCCAGAAACAAAACAAAAAGAAAGGCAAAACATATTAAAAACTGTGTAAAATGTTTATAAAATATAAACATTTAATATTCCAGTGAAAAAGAAAGTTAAACAAAAAGGGAAAGGATGCCAGAGGATTGGTGATACCTAACGCTAAAGTAGCATTTTACTCTACCAACCATGCCACCCCAACCCCAACAATCGATTGAAATATAAGCTTTATTAAGATTATTGCTACTTATAGTATATGGACAAAATAAGGTGTATAAATGTACAAATCACTTTGATTTGAATCAAAAATAAAGCAAAACAAAAACAAATGTTTTCAGAATTTAACACAATACTTCCAGGTAAAAAAAAAAAAATGTGTAAAGAAGGAAGTTTTGCTTGTATCAGAATCAAAAAATATGTGCCGCCATCTACCGGACAGAATAAATACCATTTATTTTTCATTCAAAGTTTAAAAAAAAAAAAAAAAAAAAAAAAAAAATAAAAAAAAAACATGTAAAGCTTAAATTTTAGAGTTGAAATACTTTAACATTTATAAAAAATTTTGTAAGTAAGCGCAAGTACTACAATACATTTCAGTATTGCTAAATTATTGATTGGAACAAAAAAAAAAGTGAACAATTATTTTAGGGTAACAGAGAACACAATTGTGTTTTTTTTTGTAAGATATTTTAATTTAAATCGTAGAAATATTACTATACCATGTTAGCACTATTTCAGAAACGAAGAGATTCATTGGCGTTTGCGAAAGCGCATGTAAAAGGATATTGCATTGATACTATAGTATACTGCCTGTCTGCCTCTCATATTGAAATCATAAAAATGAAAACTAATATTTAAAAGAGAAGTATTAAAAACATACGTACTAATAAATTTTGTTTCAGAAAATTTAATTAAATTTTAAGGAACTATAACTATAAGCTTGATTCTAAGTAAATCTCAGATTCTATGTAAATCTCAATCTCAGTTCGAATCAATGTTACACAACTGATTCGAACCCACGATTTCTGAATACCAGCTCATTTTTAATCTAGTTAAGAATTCATCAATCACACCTTTTTTAAAAACAAACAAAAAGAAAAACAAAACATAATAAAAACCGTGTAAAATGTTTTTAATTTATAAATATTTAATAATTCCAGTGCAACAAAAAAAAAATTAAGCAAAAGTGGAAAGGATGCAGAGGATTGGTTATACTGGGAAGTAAGAGCTTTTTACTCTTCCAACCATGCCACCCCTAGCCACAACACTCAATTGAAATTTAAGCTTTATTAAGATTATTGCTACTTATAGTATATGGACAAGATAAGGTGAATGAATGAACAATTCACTTTAATTTGAATCAAAATTAAATAAAAAAAAAACACTTGTTTTCGGAATTTAATTCAATACTTCCAGGGAAAAAAAAAAAATGTCAAAAGAAGGAAGTTTTGTTTGTATCAGGAATCGAAAAGCATGTGCCGCCACCTACCGGAAAGAATAAATACCATTTTTTCCCATTAAAGAAGTTTAAAAAAATCATCTAAAACTTAAATTTTATAGTTGAAACACTTTAATTAATATGAAAAAAATATAATATAAATAATTATAAAATGTTTATTATAATATATTTTTTTAAATTTATATGAAATACTTTAACATACTTCTTTTGTAAATGAGCACAAGTACTACAATGCATTTCAGTATTGCTAAATTAGTGATTGCAACAAAAAAGTGAACAATTATTTTAGGGTAACAGAGAACACAATTGTGTTTTTAAAAGCTTTTTAATTCCAATCGTAGAAATATTACTATACAATGTTAGCACTATTTCAGAAACGAGGAGATTCATTGGCGTTTGTGAAGACGTATGTAAAAGTATCTTGAATTGATAGTATACTACCTGTCTGCCTCTCATAATGAAATCATAAAAATGAAATTTAATATTTTTAAAAGAAAAATTTAAAATATATGAACTAATAAATTTGATTACAGAAAACTTAATTCATTTTTACAGAACTATAACTACAAACACGATTCTATGTAATTCTCAGAAATAACATCAATGTTACACCCTTGATTCGAACCCACGATTTCTGAATACATACATTTTTTAATCTAGTTAAGAATCCGTCAATCACACATTTTTTCCAGAAACAAACCAACAAAAAGAAAGGCAAAACATAATAAAAACCTTGTAAAATGTTTATAATATATATATATATTTAATATTCCAGTGCAACAAAAAAAAAAAAAAAATTAAGGGAAAAAAAAAAAAAAAAAATAGGAAAGGCTGTCAGCGGGTTGAACGTTACGAGTCTCATGCTCTGTCCACCATGACAGCCCTACCCCAGCGCCCTGCCGAAATTTAAGCTTTATTAAGATTATTGCTACTTATAGTAATATGGACAACATAAGATGAATAAATGTACAATTCACTCTAATTTGTATCAAAAGGAAATAAAAAATATCTTAGAATTGTTTTCTGATTTTAATTTGATGGTTAAAAAAAAAAAATGATATCAGTGTTTTAAACAAGGAAGTTTTGTCTAAAAATGGAATAATAAAAAATGTGTCGCCATCTGCTGTAAATGATAAAAAAAATTTTTCGTTAAAAAGTTTGGAAAAAAGTGATATAAAGTTTAAATCCTAAAGAATTGAAATAATTTAATATTTATAAAAACTGAAACGATTATAAGTACTCACAACTATTTTTCCATAATGCTAAATTATTGAATGTAAAAGAAAAAGAGGTAAAAAAAAAAATTTTTTATGGTAACAGTGAACTTAATTCTGCTTTTCATAACATTTTTTATTCAAATATTTAAAATTTTGATATGCAATATGAATACTATTTTAGAATCGAGGAGATCCAATGGCGATTGTGATAACGTATGTAAATGCATCTCGCATTAATAGTAGACTGTCTGCCGAGATATTGTAGTGTTTTTTACCATGTAACACACAGATGTAGATAATGCATCCATTAAGTATGTTCCCGCTAATATTCAACCAAATATGCCCGATAATGTCCAACAAAAGCAACAAAAATAAATATGAAATAAACATACATATAACATAATCGGTTACGCCGATACTACTGTGCCCAAAAAAAAAGTAAGACCAATTATTTTTTTCAGAAACTCTTTATTTATTCTTCCAAATTTATTTAATCGCTTTCAAAATAATCTCCTCCGGACACAATCTACGGTCTTTTGAATTTAGGGAATAGCCAGAAGTCGCACGGTGTGAATACGGGGGTTGTGGAACGATAGGGGATTAATTTTTGGCGAAAAAGTCACGAAGAATCAATGCAGTGTGAGCTGGCGCATTCAGTGTTTTTCGGCACCAATAGAGATTTGACGCGTTTCTGGACCAAAATGAATTAACCGTTCCTTTTGAATTTCCAACATCATCAGCAAGGTCTCTAATTGTAAATCGATGGTTTGCAAGCACCAAATCTTTAATTTTTTGGACATGAGCTTCGTTGGTTGAAGTTGATGGTCGGCCAGAGGGCTCTTCGTCTTCAACGCGTTCACTGTCTTCTTTGAAAGGTTTATATCACTTCTAAAAATTATTTCCGATATAGGAATGCTCGCCAAATACCTTCTGCAATATTCTATACGTTTTCGAAAACAAAATGTAATGCAAGTTCTTTGCTCAATTAATTGAGACATTTCAAAAATAGGAATCAGTTTTAGCGTCTCATAAAGCCAAGCGTAACTCAAACACTAATGAATATTTTGACATCAAATTCTACACAGATGTCAAGGACAGTGCCAGCAACCTTAAAAAAGCCCCGGAATTTTAAATTGAAAATTGGTCTTACTTTTTGCACACAGTAGTATATAGGTAGCCCAAAAATGTGGGGGAACAAAAACCTATAGAATTCTAATTTCCTCTTCTTGAAAAATCTCAATTTTACTTTGAAATAAAATATCTTTACTTTCGTCAGTTGATCTTTAGAACAATTTTACATTGTTTAATAATTAGTTATTAGCTCGTGAAAGTTATTTAGATTTAAGAATAAGAACAGTTTAGTGAAAGAAATTTTAAAAATATATAAAACAATAAGAAATGTTGAAAGTGGTCAAGTAAACGAAAAACGAAACTCGAAGCTGACCAAAATCCGTTCCCGGAAACAATACCCATAATTTTATGGGTAGCTGTTCGATAGCTCGGTCACAAAAATATAAACTCAAATAATCTTCGACACAGACACGAAGAAATGAAACTCAAATAAAAAAAGTGGACTGTATAAATTTAATTAATCTCCTTTATTTCGGCAGTCATCAAGCTCGAAGATGGACTGCCACACGCAACCTTTCTCGTTGGTTACACTTATTGAACTCTTTTACTTATGCAGCCATCAAGCTCGAAGATGCACTGCCACACAACCTTTCTCTTTTTGGTCGTTGAGTTTCAACTCCTTTATTTTATGCAGACATCAAACTCGAAGATAGACTGCCACACAACCTTTCTCTTTGGTTGCAGAAGTTCAACTCCCTCTTCTTGCATTCTTTCTCTCTCTCCCGTCAGCTCACCCCCCTGCCAGATACCCCCACAGACAGGATGTTTTTCTGGACATAGGGCGTTGACCTCCCCCTATGCAGGGGAACCTGGGTTTCGACGTAACAGTAGCAAAAAGGTCCATACAGGATGAGGACAATAGCACATTTAGTATTATCATTGACATATGAATTGATTATTCGTTCGAGTGTAAAAGCTCATTTTCATGAAGAAAACTATCGTGAGAAGTTAATTTACTTGTACTTTTTACATTCTCACCCTTTTCCAAGGCAGTAAACAGTTTCAAATACTCACTTTGAGTACATTTTAAAAAGAAAATATTCTGAATTGTTCAGTTCTAGAAACTTCAAATACCCACTTTTTCTACTCTTTAGATTTCTACAATTATCGATACACCTGAAAACATAGGAAGCTATACGAATATTATTATTAATTTTAAGAAGGCCATTATGAAACAAAACATTTTGATTTAGCAAAATACACGTCTTCTTCTACGAAATGTGAAATTATTCGGAAACAGAATTACTGCACTTAACTATTGATTCCTCATGTTTTTAAGAAATCAGGACCCGATCACAAAATCTCATTCTTTAAAGACCTTCTACATTAACACCTCTGGTTACGAAGTCTGCTATATTCAATTTTCTAGGTATGTGTGTCAAAGTTTCCAGATTGCTAAGAGCCTGGAATCACTTATACACGATTACAAACAAATTGCTTATGACGAGATTCTCTGATCCAGAACAATGTGAATCTGTTCAGAACTGTGGTTGACACTTTTCGTCTTATAAATAGTTCTACAGAGAGGGTATATATAAAAAGAATTTACCTTTCTTGGATAAAAGATTTACATGATACCCTAAAACTTTCTTCTTCAGGTCTTTTTTTCCCTTTCCATTGAAAAATTTTAAACTTGCTGAGGGTTATTTGGTTTGTAAGTACATTTGATAGAATAGAACAAATTTCTCATAGGACTCTTATAAGTATATACCATTCATTAGAGCGCTTAGTGCATAGCTTACACGTGCATAGAGTTCAACCGCCCGTGAATTCAACCAGGTTAGATTCAAAGGATATCTTAAAAGGATATTTCTGCATTAGTCATTGGATTTAAGCACAGTCAATAAAAAAAATTAAAAATATAGCCCATAAAAATGTAGTTTTATCAGCATGAATATACTTTATTTTTTTTTTTTTATACATTAAGATAGCCCGTAAGTTAAGATAGTGAGCGATATTTGCTTCATCATGGCGTGTATCGCCCAACTCGTGATCCAGTGGTAACGTTTCACTGTTTTCGCCAAACGAACAGGCTCAATAATGATCGAACATAAACTTTCGTGTTTATTTTACTAAATCCTTGCATTTTTTTGTTCTAATGCAGCTGGCAAACACTTAGACAGCTTGGTCTTGGATGCCTTAAGGCAAGAACTGCGCAGACGTTACTCACTTTGCATTACCCTGGGGTGCGTGTGTAACTTGAAGATAAGCCACGGACGCGGGAGTAACAATGTCCCGCAACGTTCTACGATCCTGTTAGATCGGGACCTACGGTTTAAAGTGGATTTCGAACCACTACAAACATCCATGGCACCGCCGGGAATCGAACCGAAACCTGTCGTACCGAGCGCCAGAGCACTAGCCATTCAGGCCCCTAATCCCCTTGCATAAGAAGCCAAAAGGAAGAAGAATCCGTTGTAGCCTAGGGGAATAATGAGAACCTCCAGATGCCATTCGAATTAGAGTATCGCAATTTGACATTTTTAGAGAGTGCAGTAAAAAATGCCCCGCTTTAACGGAGAATCTACTGCTATAAATAGAGTTCTGTATATATGTAAATAAAAACTAAAGTTTTCACATGAACCTGAAAGTGGCCCTCATCTTAAAGCCGTTATAGGTCTAGTATAGGGGCACGTTACATAATAAATAGCTGTTTGAAAAGAGTTTCAAAAGTCAAGAGCTAAGGTCACTAGAAAATTCGGCAATTTTTTTAGTTACAGTAATGCTATTACATTATATTCTTTAAAAACCTATAAAAATATTTATTGAATTTAAAACCCGAAGGATTATCTTGTGTTTAGTTTAATGTTGTTTACCATTTTATTCCCAGTTCCCGAAATTATTCCGTATTATTAATATACGATCCTATTTTGTTATTAGGATGCTTTCTAAATTTCACAACCTACGATCCTAATAAGATAATCTTATTTCTTTAGAATATTCACTATCATGTTCGACGATCGTTATAATTAATTTTAGTAACTAAACCTTCAAACAAACTGCCGAACAGAAGAGTGCATTTTTCAAGATCGGTAACAAACCTCATAGCCTTCCTCAAAATCATTTTGAAATAAATATATTCAAATTTTATTCAATTCCTTTTCATCAAATTCAAAAAGACATACCTCATGTCAATGGTTACAAATCTCAATTTTTCATATCTTCGATTAGTTGAAGACATCGCATCTGGGTCCCATGCTGATATTACCGAAAACTTTTTAATCGGATAAGTGTTATTCTTACTTGATTGATGCGGATGATTTATTGACATGATTTTTGATACACATAAAACATTATATACAAATGATTAAAGATGGATTTGGTTTGGTTTGTCGCTCTACGGTCATTTCATGCACACTTTAGGCTAATTAGACCATAGTTTCCGAACCGCTCACAAACATCCCTGACACCGCCAGGATTGAAACTGAAGCCTATGGCACCAATGGCCAGAGCTAGCTTGACCATCAGGCAGCGACGTATTATGGAAGAATAACAATTCACACCAGTTCAAGAACTTATAAGCATATAATTTAAGTAATATGCAATCTCCACCATCTATATGCAACTTTCTACTTAAAGTTCTTAGAGGATGTTCTGAAAATTTTTCTTCCGGAAACTTACAAAAATTACTTTTATTTCAAAAGTTTACTTTTTTTTTTATGCTCTTAACAAGGAGACCCCATCATTAGCATGAAAAGCCATAAATACCAATTGCATCTTAAAAACTATTTTCTAACCAATAGATTATATCCAAAAACTTTTCAAACATATAAACACAACGATTTGTTTTAATTTATTTCATTTTATTTTATTTTATGAATTGAAAATATTTAGATACATAATCCGGTTAAAAATAACAGAAATATAATTTCAAGTACAAAACCATTCTAAAATTTATATTTTAGTATACAAATATACAAGTCAAGTTATTCTTAAAAACACATTTCCCATCAAAGGATATTTAAAAACTTGCAAGACAATTTTGTTTGAAAATAAGTGTTATAATTCATAAAAATATGCAAAAACATTGCATATATATGCAGTAATTAAAAATGTAAATATGCAAGTAAAATATCTGCATAACAAAATAGCGCGTTACTTTTTTTCAGACAATTTAGAATAATAGCCATTTAAAATACCAATTTAAATTTATCAGATTAAATTCATTAATTATTTAGTAAATATATAAGAGTAACTTAGATTAATTAATTATTAAAATAATCAGATTGAATTAATACATTATCAGAATATTCGGTAGTATAGTACAGTACTTCGTTTTCAGATGATCAAAATTAAACATTAATTTCAGTCTTGAACATAAACAGGAGCATAGATACTAGTGGAAACACAACCATTTACATAGCATTGCAAGTATCTACTACAGATTTTTTCTTGAGTTTCCCCTCTGAAAGTTGTAAGAAAATTCAGGAAAATTATCATTTTTAATCAATTTTGAAATTCCTTAGTTAGAAAATATTTTATGGCAATTAAACGCGTCTTCATTTAACTACTTGTCTAATTTAAAATATTGTTTTCTAATAACTCCTCGAGTTGTGCCCATTTCGAAATAAACTTGAAAAATCAGATATTTAAAACATTTTTCTCCACAATAAGAACACCTCTTAAAAGCTCTACTTGCTATTTTATCTGAACAAATACCAAGTTTGTTAATAAGTTGCACTATTTTTTTATTTTCATCTTCGACATCTGTTTTCAGAGGTAAAGACGATAACTTGAGTTTGTCTGCAGAAATATTATTTTTTTCCTCAGGATAATAATGTAAATTCAAAAATTCAATGTGAAAATGCCCGAAATCATCTTTATCAAACTGTTTTACGATGTTGAGTACATCATTAAACGTGGGAATTAAAATACCTCCATTCTGGGCAACGGGCGTACCTGTTACGGAGTTCCTTTGTGGTTTTTAAGAACCACGATACCTCCACACCTTAAATTAGTTAATAAATTAGCAAAAAAGGTAGTTGCATCAATTAAAAAGAAAATTAATAAATAAAAATAGAACAATTAAAATTTAGAAAACATCTCTTGCTTGAGAACAATTAAAGCAAGAGATCGAAAAAGCTAAAGCTATAGGTACAATTAAGGGTCCGTTGTCGATGCCAAAAAAAAGAATTAAAATAAAAGTTAAATTCAAAAAATTTAGGAATAATAGAATAAACATAGGGATACAAGAACATAAATATACAATAAAAAAATCAATAAGCAGCATCCATTCTCTGAATTAGCATGACGGCGGATAAAGAGTCTCAAATCTTCATTCTGAATTTCCTCCAAATACTTCCGCATTCCGATAAGACCGCCATTCGCCATAAAAAAGTCATCATATCTTTCCTTAAAAACCCATCATGAAACATTTGATCACTACCCGAAGAATTGAAAGGCATTGAGGTTGACTTTTAAGAAGATGGCACATAAAAAGACAAACCAGTAAGAAATTAAAAAAAGACGGTGATCGACAGAAATGGTAACTTTTTACTAACAGGAATTTCGCGAGATCTTTTTTTGAATGCAGAATTTTGTCTTTTTGAAAGATTGAAAACAGACAATGAAATATTTTTCCGTAAATGTCACCCATTTTCATTAACGTCGCCACTACTCGTATTAAGGTCAGGCATTCATCGAGTTTTATCCAATCTGAGATAAATTCATAAGCTTCGTCTTCACCGCGATAAGAAACAAAAAAAAAGAGTACGCAATGTGCTCCACAGATGAATAGAGTTCTAGATTAGCCTCCATTTTTAAGATTTATATATTAAATATTAAATTTTACTAATGCTTACAGTTAAATGAATTTGGGGTCACACGCTTAGCAACTGGTAAAACAAAAAAAAGTGATCTACAGCATCATAATTGCGATTCACATTTCGAATTTGATACGCCAACAATATTATCCAACTGATAAATAGCTTTTTTTTTTTTTCAATTCCAATCCGAGAAATATCCGAATTGAGTTGTTTGTCTACTGGACAGACGATTTTCATCTAGTACTCAACTAACTATATATTTGTGCGAAAAATGACATTTATCATACCCATATTTTTTGAAAAATAAATTCGTTTATATATTTTGAAAACAACTTTAAATTTTATTAAATAGATCATGACCTATAAAGCTTCCTCTCCCCACAAGAACATTATAATGTACTTTCATGTAAAACTATTAACTAAAATTTTAGTTTCATTAATTAACGTAAACTAGATTAAAATATTTAGTTTTAGGTTCTCTACGACGGGCCTGAATGGGCGAGTGGCTAGCGCTCTGGCGCTCGGCACCACAGGTTTCGGGTTCGAGTCCCGGCTTTGTCATGAATGTTTGTAGTGGTTCGAATCCACTTTAAACAGTAGGCCCCGGTCCTAATAAGATCGTAGGGCGTTGCGGGGGCATTGTTACTCCGTCGTCCGTGGCTTATCTTCAAGTTACACACGCCCCCTGGGTAATGCAAAGTGAGTAACGTCTGTGTAGCGCTTGCCTTAAGACATCCAAGACCAAGCTGTCTAAGTGTTTGTCAACTACATTAGGAAAAAAAAAGGTTATCTACGAGAATTCGGTTTCAGCATTAACGAGAATAAATCTCAAAATTAGATGGCTTCAACCCGCCTTGGCATGGATTAATACCACCACTTAATACGAGTTAAATACCACTTCCACCTGATCACGTGCCGTCCATGCCATCCAGGCGAGTTCATTGCAAAATGTGGGGGTGGTCATAATGTTTTGGCTCTTGAGTGTATATATATATATTAATGAAAAGCAAGTTTAAAAGGGGACAAATCATGATATCAAAAGCACGATTTGGCATTTGGTCAACTTATTCGTGGCGGAAAATCTTTCTTTTTTTTTTAAACATTGTCTAGTGAGAGGATGCACGACTTCATTTTCAATATTAATTATATTTTAATATAAAACGAAACATAAATTCTACAGTAAATAGTGACGAAATCGATGCGAGCATTTTTTTGGTTCCTGTTTACATAGCTGGCTTGAAAGCCTAACTGCCATGCTTGCGGAAACTGAAACTTTTAATATTTTAACGCGGGCGGAAAGAGAAGTCTTTATTCATGCAATGAGTATCTCGGTTAAGACTGGAAATGAAAATTGGCATTGTTCAATCCTATGTCCGTTGCATATCTATCAATCTTTCCATGTTTTAAGGAAGCTGTTACGTCGAAACCGATGTCCCCCTGCATAGGGGAGGTCAACATTCCTTTTTTTTTTTCTTTTGGCCATTTACTATCTGATTTAATGTACTATTTTCCTGGAAATGTTGACCAATTTAATCTAGCTGTTTTGTACTGTTTCTCATTTCATCAATTCTTCGCCATGTTTTCAAGATGTGAATTTTAGGTCCTGACGTGCCAAGGTAGTCTGATAAATTTCAGGATCCATAGTAGTTATAAAGCCTTTAAAGAAAGTAATGTCTTTGGAGTCACGTTTCTAAAGTATGCATGTAATATCTGTTAAAATTGATGGATTTCGAATATATTGAATAAATGGAGCTGGTTGTTTGGAGTTTTATGACACCAAGGCCAGATTAGGCTATGTTGCACCAAACAACAGTGCTTTCAATATATGGAGCATATATTTTAATGCATTTTTTTATAAATTTTGCTATACAATTTTATAAATGTATTTTGTTAGTTATATAATATAAATTTATAAATTGTTTTTTGTGTCCAGGCTCCTCAAAATTAGTGAAGTTGTTAGTGTATATTTACAGTGGGCCAATATAAATATTGCTTACGTATTCTGGTTTTTATAAAATTATATATGAAGAAAACTGATACACCTTTATTAATTTCCTTTTAACGTACAAATTAATATTTTGTTGCATAACCTTTTGCTTGAATTACAGCTTGTAATCTTCTGGACATAGATTCTACTAGTGTTTTAGTGGTTTCAACAGAATTTTAGCCCATTCTTCTCTCAGAACCTTCTTGAGAACTTCCTTGAAATTTCTCTAATTGTTTTCGATGACGTTTAGGTCTGGAGACTGAGCTGGAGTGTTAATTGCTTCTTGCAATGGTTGCTGTATGCTTGGGGTCATTGTCCTGCTGGAATATGAAGCTTGACCCAAGCCCCAACTTAGTGGCACTTTTTTTCAAGTTATCATTTAAAATCCCCAAATATACATGATAATACCATCAATAAAAGCAAGCTGCCGACATACAACCCCAAACGAGGACAGATTGATTATTTTTTAGGTGCCAGTGCAGCTTCTCTCCATATTTTAAATTGTCCATTAAAGATTAAACTTACTTTCATAGAAAATGTGTTCCAGAAAGAAATAGGCTTTTAAACGATGTTCTTTGCGAAAATCACTCTCTTTTTGCCTATTCACATACTTGATGAGTGGCTTTCGTATTGGTGTACGGCCATGAAAACCATATTGGTGAAGGGTACGTCAATTGTTTCGACTGAGATCTTTTCCCGATTGTAGAGGACATCGATAAAGCTATTTTAGAGGCACTCACCCTCGGATCTTGCTTTACTGAGTGAATGATCTTCCCCTTCGCTGTAGTACTCAGTATTTCTTTACGTCCTCTTCCAGGAATATTGGCCACAGATCCAGTTTTTATACTTCTGTAGTATTTTTGGACACAACCACGAGTTTTTCGTAATAAATAAGTCAACTATAGAATTGGCCAATATTTAATTTGTAATTGGAAGAAGTCTAAAAGTTTTAGAGGTGTATACTCAGGTATGTGGAATTTTTAGATAGAATGTTATACACTCAAAGAGCCAAAACATTATGACCACCCATACATTTTGCAATGAACTCGCCTGGATGACGTGGAAGGCACGTGATCAGGTGGAGGTGGTATTTAACTGGTATTAAGTAGCGGTATTAATCCATGCCAAGGCGGATTGAAGCTGTGTTGCGCGCCAAAGGTGGGCAGTTATTGACAGGTGGCCATAATGTTTTGGCTCTTGAGTGTATATAATTAGGACGTATGCAGTTAAACTTACTTTTTAACCATATAATCGAAAAGATAAATTAATAGTAAGGCATTTAAGATAAAGTACAAGATTTTTAAAGGTACCTTTTGCATTTTCCAAATTCGATCTTGCCAGATATGCCCATGTTTCATCAAATGTAAAAGATGCATACTAAAAATTATAATAATGATAAATATGTTTAATCACTTCACTAATGAAATATCACTACAAATATGATATTCTACTATTTCAGAAGAAGTCACGCCGATTAGCTCTGCTTGACCCTAAGAGAAGTTCCAAAAACCCATTTGGTGGCCAAACCTAAGTTGCTTCCAATCTGCAATCTGCATTTCTTACATGTGCATAGAGTTCCACCGCCCGTTAATTCAACCAGGTTAGATTCAAAGGAGATATTAAAAATGGAAATTTCTGCATTAGTCATTGAATATAAGCACAACCAATAAAATAAATTAAAAATATACCCCATAAAAATGTAGTTTATCAGCATGAATACACTTTATTTTATTTTATACATTAAGATAGCCCTTAAGTTAAGATAGTTAGCAATATTTGCCTCATCATGGAGTGTATCGCCCAACTCGTGATCTAGTGGTAACGGTTCATTTTTTTTCGCAAACGAACACACTCGATAATGATCGTGACAACGTATTACTGTGCGCAAAAAGTAAGACCAATTTTTTTTTTTCAAAAACTCTTTATTTATTCTTCAAAATTTATTTCATCGCCTTCAAAGTAATCCCCTTCGGACACAATGCACTTTTTGGCAACTTTTTTCCAATCGCAATGTATGCTAAAAAGGGAACGGCAGGGATGACTTTCAAAGCGCGCGCAGATTCCCGTTGAATCTCTTCAATCGACTCAAAACGATGTTCCCGGAGAGGTCGTTTGAGTTTAAGGAATAGCCACAAGTCGGACGGTGTGAATACGGTGGTTGTGGAACGATATGGGTTTCATTTTTGGCGAAAACGTCACGAAGAATCAATGCAGTGTCAGCTGGCGCATCATCAGCAAGGTTTCTAATTGTAAATCGACAGTTTGCAAGCACCAAATCTTTCATTTTTTGGACGTGAGCTTCGTCGGTTGAGATTGAGGGTCGACCAGAGGCCTCTTCGCCTTCAACGCGTTCTCTGCCTTCTTTGAACTCTTTTATACCACTTCTAAACATTCTTTTCCGATATTGAAATGCCTCCTGCAATATTCTACACGTTTCCGCAAACAATATTGAATGCAAGTTCTTTGCTCATTTAATTCAGACATTTCGAAAATCGCCGGAATCAGTTTTAGCGTCTCACAAAGCCAAGCGTAACTCAAACACTATTGAATATTTTGACGTCAAATTTCACACAGATGTCAAGGACAGTGCCAGCAACATAAAAATATATAAAAAAATTTGAAGTTCCATGAGACCCCGGAATTTTAAATTGAAAATTGGTTTTACTTTTTGGACACAGCAGCATTATTCCAGCTAAAAAAAAAATGTTAATCACTTAAATTTGAATGGAAAATATAAAGTACGCTAATCTAATTTTTATTTGCCACAAAAAAAATTTTAAATCATTTAATTGCTTTCAGTTAGATCTCATCAATTTAACTTTCCATCGTGGTAAGAAGAACGTTTTTGTGACCCTGAATGGCCGAGTGGCTAGCTCTCGATACCACAGGTTTCGGGTGCCATGGATGTTTGTAGTGGTTCAGAATTCACTTTAAGCCGTAGGTCCCGGCGTCATATGACTGTAAGAGCGACACGGAGCAAAAGTCAGACTTCTACCTACGGGTGCTCCATCACAACAGAAGCTGCCTCTTTCCCTCCGTCCATGAGTAGATCACTCATAGAATGTCCGTTGCGCACTGCAGGATATTGAGGATTAGTCAACAACAACAACAATTAGAACGTTTTGTTTCGCATTTATAAAAACATGAAGCATTTTTATTTTCGATTGGTCACGTGGTATTTGAGATTTCTTCCACTTTTGATTAAGTACTTCTGATAACGTGGTACGTCTGATTTCCCTCGCCTGGTTGTTTGAAGGCACCGATGAATCAGATACATTTAAGTTTTTGGTTTTTTGCATTTTGAAAAGGAAATAAATTTTTCTTCAATTAACAACGTACTGGGATTTCTCTTATAATTTTTCATTTTAAATGAATTTTCTGCATTTAAAAACCAGTGGTTCACAAACTTTTTGAAGTCGAAGAGCATTTGAAATCCTACAAATAGATGTAGGCGCATTATATACAAATTTCTGAGATATATATCATAACAGTTAAGTCAAATATTATAGTAAAAAATAAAAAATAACGCACCCCCAAATTAATTTATTTCTTGTATCAATGAGAAGCATGAGCGATTTCTTCAATGTTTCGCCATATATTTGAAAGGCAAACTCCTATTTCCTCGTCAATACTTAGTAGATTTCTTGTCTTTTTTTATATTAATTTTGGGGGCCTGAATGGCCGAGTGGCTAGAGCTCTGGCGCTCGGTACCACAGGTTTCGAGTCCCGGCGGTGCCATGGATGTTTGTAGTGGTTCGGAATCCACTTTAAAAACATAGGTCCCGGTCCTAATAGGATCGTAGAGCGTTGCGGGGCATTGTTACTCCACGTCCGTGGCTTATCTTCAAGTTACACGCCCCCTGGATAATGCAAAGTGAGTAACGTCTGCAGCGCTTGCCTTAAGGCATCCAAGACCAAGCTGTCTAAGTGTTTGCTAGCTGCATTAGAAAAAAAAAAAAAACATTAATTTTGGTGAGCGTAATCTTAATTCACATAAATGTGATGTTGAAAATCGTCTTAAGATTTTCAAAGGTTTTAAGATATTGATACGCATTCTTCTTTTGTAGGAATACAAAAGAGGCAATTACTTATGTTTAATCCTCAATCCACGATTAGTAGATCAAACTACTTGTTCTTCTTCTCCAGTGAATGCTAGATCAGGGGTGGCCAACCCGCCTTGCATATTTTTGCGTCCCGTGAGATTTATGACATTTTTACAAAATATATTTATTTTATTATGGCTAAAATAGTGAAAACCACTGTATTAAAAAAACTCTTTATGAGTGTGTATATCCATATATTCAAAAATTAAAATCGTCGAAATGATGAGAAAAAAAAAAATTAACTTTGATTTTAAAATAAAATACTTGCGCATATATGGTAGACATTGCATGTTTTATTTATGAGTTTATTTTACATTACTGAAGTCATTATCTCTCACTCTCAAACAAGGTTGAAAACGATGCTGAATTAACGACTGTACGTGAACGTGAGAGCCAAATGCAAGTCTGCTACTGCACGAAACGAATTTGACCAGAATTGCTACTCAAAATTCACAAGTATAATTCATACGTTTAGTTATTTGATAGAAAATATGATAATTTTTTTTGCATATTTTCGTAGTCAAAGATTTTTATTATTTGAATTTTGTTTCTTTGTAAATGTTGTGTCTTATGTTTGATTAGTTATTGTTACAAGCACTATATAGGGTGCTGAGAATAAATGTCAAAATACGTGTTCTTGACTTTTTTTATTTTTATTTATTATCCGTGCCACATTTTTTTATAGAGATTAGTATCCATCCCAACATGTTTCAATTAACATATACATATCACAGTAATGGTGTATTTTATTATCTCTCATGTGATTTACAAACTTAAAAATGGGAGGTGAAAGGGCCTCATAAGTGGAATAGCCTAGGGTCTCTTTTCATCTAAATCCCGTCCTGGTCGTGAATAGCCCACCGATTGGATACGGGGCCGGCGAGATTGTTCATTCATCGTAGTAGACTGTAAAAAATGCAAAGAAAACTCTCCTTTATTGAAAAACAAAAGCAAAACCAAAAACACACTTGCTCTTGTTTACATTTCTTGCTTGTTAAGATAAGCTCACGTCCACGAAGGAAGTCGTAATTCCTCTGACGTCAGTTAAATATCTTTTAGTTAATCGCCATTTACATCCAAGCGGCAACAAATATGTATTTGCTAGGATTAGAAATTTTTATACCTATTATGTTCTATACTGTCGAATCATGTTATACCAAACATTATTTTACGTAAAATTTAATTTTGTTGTAAAAATCCTTTTTTTTTTTTTTTTTTTGTTATCAATATTATTGATGGAAGTATATAATTTTAAAAATTTAAAAATACTATTAGATGTAGTCCAATGTATCAAAATACTTGATTATTTATTTTTTTTTTTAGTATAACAATTAGTATCTGTAAAATTGTTTCCTTTTATTTTATTCATACTATTTTTTTTTTTTTTATTATTATTTCTTTACTATTTAAATTAAATTAATGCTTGTATAAAGAATATGATAAAAAAAAAATCTGAATTATTTTTTTCTGGTGAATAAAACTATCTATTTGCTATACGATTTCTTTTTCTACATAGTTTATTCTGGTACATAATTGAAATTAAAAACATTTTTTTTTTTTATTTCATGTAAATGAAATTTTCCAAATTTTAATGTATTTGTTCTGGTTTCATAAATTTCATTCATTCGTACATGATTAAAATTAAATTATTATTTTTATTATTTCATGTAAATGAAATTCTCCCAATTTTAATGTACTTGTTTTAATTTCATATAAGGTGTTTATATTATTTGAAGGAATTGAAGAAGTGCATGTTTCTAAATGATTTGTATTTTAAAGGACGCTGTTCCTTCTTGAAAAAATTCAACCGAAAAATACAATTGATTCTCAGTTCATTATATTACTATATGGATATTTTAAATTATGCTTTGTGTTCAACATTTTAATAAGTTATAATTCTTTAATCAATTTACATTTTATTAGAGCAATGAACCATAATGGGGCTTCATGTTTAGCACTCAGTGCCACAAGTTTCTGGGAGTCTATAAAGTTACGTCTACACATGCATGCTAAGGTTTGAGCAAAACCGGCCTCGCATAGCCATATGAAGGCAGTAATTGACACTATAATTATTTAATTAAACAAAAATATTCCTTCTCGTCCTTTAACAATAGAAACAATATAGTATAGGGACTCTAAATGCAAACGGGCTTCTTCGGCAATTCGATGAAGTCAAAGAGTTTATCTCCGATCATGATATCGATATTTTATGCATCGCCCGCTTTAACGTTCGTTCCGCCAAACTCAGGAAAGCGCTTGGTCACTTAACCTTGCATAACAATCTACTTTTTTTCGTGATATCTGATGTAGACTCTGCCCTCTCTCTCTCTCCTTTCTTCTTTTAAAGGAATGGTACAGTATTGCCTAAAACACTTAAAATTATTCCAAATATATTTTATAAATTATTAAATATAATTTTTTTTTTTTTTAAATACTAACATTAATTTATCTCTCTTTTACACAGAGCCATGTGCTCTTTTTAATGTTCTTCTAATTTCCTAACTTAAATGAGTAAAAATTTAATAATTAAGATATATATAATTACACGGAGGTACAGGGTAATCCCTAAGTGCTCCAATTAAACACTAGCCTCTACTCAGGAAAATCGGTTTGTTCAGCTTGGACGAAAAAAACCCAACGTGTGCAAAAACTTGTGTCGCTTTTTAAGGGGAACTCGACCTGGGAGCTCGTTTTTAATTACGTTATAAAGGATGATTTACATACTTGGAAAAAATGATACGATAATCACTTGTAAATTAAGATGAGGTTTCTCGTGGTCAAGCTGCTAAATCCGAGGTAAGACAACCAAGCATTCCCGCGAATGTTGCAAATGTGGATGTCGCTTAAGAGTTCAATCATGAACATGATGGTTTTGCAGTATATTTTAGAGTGTAAACTCAGAATTTCTAGAGTTTTTCTAACGTTATGGGGGTGGTTTTGCAAAAACAGTTTCTTACCGTTGATAAATTTTCTCTTTTCTTTCGAAAATATTAAAATTTTTCCGCACGCAATTTTTATGAATGGAACCACAAAGTTTGATGATGCTTGATGTATTTTTTACATCAAACAATTTCACTAAATCATTTTCTAAAGATAATCATTTTAAAGATAATCCATTCAAATATCAGGGCTTTTTTTCAATTCCTACTATTAGTTCACAAATTTTCAATCGTTAATAAAATACATTTTATTCATCCACATACAATATACAGTTTTTTGAAATCAATACAAATACATTTTTTTGAACTTGTAGTCGATGGCACTTAATGTTAATACAGTTTTTTCAAATATTAATTCATTAATTAAATTAAATTAATTAATTTTAGTTTTTTTTTAGATTTAAGTTGCATTTATCTAATAATAGATGGCGCCAGATGTAAGAGGAAAATGTCAACTTTATTTGTAAAGGAATTTTTTGGAATATAATGAAAAAACAAAGTAGGAATTGACTTAATAATTTTTTTTTCTATATTACTTGTTTAATATTCTATGTGCTGCCATCTATTGAAATGTTTTTAAAATATAAAGGACTCTATGATCTTTTTTATGATTTCATTTAATAATAAACTTTCACAATTATTCACACGAGAAACAATTTCTGCTTAAAGAAAGAGGTCTACTTAATTTCATTAACCTTTAACTAAAGATCATTTAATATATATCAAATGAATTATTAACTAATAAATTTTATATACCATCAAAATTGACATGGTGAATTAATAATAAAATTTTAAAAATAAAAAAAAAGAAAACTTATCAACAAAAAAAGAATTATCTAAAATTATTAAACTCGTAGATAAAGAATTTAAAGAAATGTATAGCACTTTTTTAAATTAAATTTTTGTTTAAATAAACTTTTAAATAAAATTTTATTTTAACGTGCTTTTCATATTAAAAATTTTTTTTTTTAAATTTTATATAATTAAATGTATACATTTATATACATAAATACATTTATATTGTTAAGAAGTTTAATCAAAAATACCAATCTCATGGATAAAGAACATAAAGAAATGTATCGCTCTATTTAAAATTAAAATTTATTTATAAAGGCTATTAACACAAGTTTAACGACATGTATTAATTTTATTTATTTTCATAACAATTTAGATTTATTTGTATACAAGGGCAAATTCTTAACAGCTTTCATTTTATTCGGATAAAAACTTCTAAAATATTAAAACCAATGTACGAAAGTATAAATAGGGGTTCGAACCAAGAACCTAACTACTGAAGTACTTGTAATCAGAATGAAAATTAAATTTCTAAAATTAATGGGAAAAAAAAAAAATATTTGAAAAAGCTTTTATCAGTAATTAGTTGAATTTTAAATATTTTCTGGCCATAAAAGATTAAAAAAATAAAATAAAAAAGAAAGAACTGGCAGGCCCCGAGCAACGACGCGAGCCCTGTTAAGCATGTCGTGCTTTTACGACCATACCAGTCCCATCCCGATAATAGCTACGATAGTAAAGTTTATAAAGATTATTAACATAAATTCTAATAATGAATTAAAAAATAGCGTAGTGATATCCAACATTAGTTTCATAAAGACAATGAAAAATCTTAACATTATTTTGTGTTTTAAAAACTGTTTTTATTTATTTTTTTAATTAAAGATTTAATTTATTTATTAATAATCAGCAAAATTATTTTTTTTCTAAATTAAAGAAACAAGTATTATAAAAAAAAAAAAAAAAAATTTAAAGTCAAATCCTACTTTTTTCACTATATTGCAGAAAGTCCTTTTATAAATAATTTTCATTCATTTTTTAAGTTTGTCTGCGCCATCTATTGGTAGATATACGCAAATTAAATTAGCAAAAAAACTAAAATTAATTATTTAAATTGAATTTGAATTAATATTTGAAAAACTGTATTAATTTTCCACTACAAGTTTTAAAAAAATTATTTGAACTTGGGTGGATGAATAAAAAGATTTTAAACGATTGAAAATTTGAACAAGATATATTAGGGAGAGAGTATGAGCTAATAGTATTCCATTTGATTAGACTTAGCAATTAATTGATTTCGTATGAAAATAATTTAGTATTCACTGTTAAATAATTACATGTTTGCAAAATCTATTACAAACATATTATTTTTAAATAATGATACGCTTGCTTATGAGAACAAGTGTTTACTCAATTAGACAATACAGAAATATTTATATTAGTTTTTAACAATTGATTGATTTCTTTAAAATATTTTTGGCGTTTACTATTACAATAATTATACGTTTGCATAAAATATTACAAACGTGTTATTTTTAAACAAAAAAACATTTTTACATTATTTAACACAAATAAATTTATGTTATTAATCATGAATTTAATGATATATATTAATATTTATACATTTATTAGAATCAATAAAGACAAAATGTTAATAGTTTGATTTTATTCCGAAAAAAAAATGCTTCTAAAATATTAAAACCAATGCATGGAAGTTTAAATCGGGGTTAGAACCAAGAACCTACTGCTGAAATATCAGTTAAAGAAAAAAATTAAATTTCTAGAACTAATGAAAAAAACATATATTTGAAAAAAAAAGCTTTTATCAGTAGTATTTGAATTTTAAATGTTTTCCTTCTATAAAAGATTTTAACAAATTAATGTTAAAAAATTAATATATATGTATTTAATAACATCTTATATACGTTTTAGAGTCATCGCTCGCCACCACCAATTTACATCCATCGTTGCTTACATCCATGCTATTTCTTACCAAGGAGTCCCCATATCGTTCACACCCTCATTACATTTCTGTGCTGGTGGCGCCATCTATTGTTATTTACATTAAAAATAGTTAAACATGCTATATTTTTTTTATCTAATGCCACACATTCAAATTCCTTCAAAAAATGACACCATTTAATTTATACGTGATTCGCTATTCAGTGACATGATTAGATAATGTTTATTGCAAAAATTTGCTCAAAACTTAAAAAAAAAGAAGAGGTTTAAATTAACTTTGTGAGATTGGAATTGTCCTTCTATGCATGGTAGGAAGAGTGTTGAGGTGAGAGAGTGAAACACCGATCTCGTCCAATTGCTCTTTTTTTTTTCCTCTTTCCAAAAGGTGGTAAATATATTTATTTTTGATATTGACAATCAAATTCGGTGAACAATTTATAATTTTTTTTTTACTTTAATTCTTAATAAGTAATATTTAGTTAAGTATTCTACTTAAGTAATATTCTTTCTTTAGTTCATCTTTTGGATTTTAAAAATATGTTTTTAATAATAATTATTGATATGGAGGTACGGAAATTCCCTGGTACTCCTACTAAACATCTACCGTTACATTACGTTACATAAATTCTCCCAGTGGTGAAGTACTTGGGAATTTCATTCTTAAACCAGAAAAAGCGGCCTGATGGCCAATTGACTAGCGCTCTGGCCTTTGGTACCACAAGCTTCAGGTTCGAATACTGGCGGTGGCATGGATGTTTGTTAGTAGTTCGAATCCACGTTAAATTGTAGGTAACGGTCTAATTAGCTTAAAGTGTGCACAGAATGACCGCAGAGCGACTGCGAAACCAACCAGACAAAAAAAGAAGCAGTTAAATTTTTCAAACAAAAAACAAGTTTCACATCGACATATACAAATTCATAACACCAATATACCATGGAACACAACACACCCGACTTCTCGGTCTTATTTTCGTATAATCTCAATTTCAAGCAACATTTTTCTTATATGAAATATAATTCTATAAAAAAAAAAAAAAAAAAAACAACCTTTAATGCCATTAAAGCAATAGCTGCAAACTCCTGGGGGTGTAATTCATGGCATTTCATCAAAATTGTAAACTCCGCTGTCCGTAGCATTCTGGAATATGGTTCTCCTAGTATTGTTTCAGCAACCACCAAATTTTCACAACTGTGTACAGCAGGGGTATCCAAACTTTCCAGCCTTAGAGCCATACTGTTTACTCCAGTAAGTACCAAGGGCCAAAACCGTTTTAATTTTTCTGCCATTATCTATAATTTCTAGACTAGTTGCGCGCTCTGAGCGAGCATACGCTTGCTAAATTCGCTGGTTCAATTACTACAATTACTATTGTGTGTATCGATACGACCGTGACACTTGACGACATCTAGTGGTTAAAAGCGGATAATATGATAGCGTATTAAGATACCGAGGGTAACCGTGAGATGTTCACTAGTGTATAATGTTAGTGGGATTCATTTCAATTATTTGTTAGTTGTTATGCTTAGTTTAAATTTTCTGCGTATTATGCTTGTCATTAAGCTTTACCTAGCAAGTCAATAAAACTGAGTTATTATCATTCTGTATTTTTTATCCAACTTATTACAGCAACAATAAGCTATTCGCTGTCGCGGGCCTGATTGATGACACTGGCGGGCCGGATTTGGCCCGCGGGCCGTAGTTTGGAGATCCCTGGTGTACAGTATTGCTTTACACTTTGCAACAAGTCTTCCCAAACGGACTCCTATTCCAATGTTATGCAAAGAAGCCGGCCAAATCCCAGTCTTCCATGGACAGTTTATGTTAGCAGAAAGTTTTTTTTCTAAATCATATTTCTTTCGATCATTCTCTCAATGTCTCAGATTAGAGAGTTATTCTCCCTGTCTGAAACAACCAATTTCTCTCCAAACCTTTTTCAATGACCTTTGAAAAATGTACACATTGCCCATTACTCTCTAATTCCCATAAAAAAATGATAAAATTTCATCTCATCTTGATGATTTACCCTTCCAAACTAAACAACTAACACATCATTTAATTAAGAATCTTTCTGAACGATATAAACAATATAACAATATCTATCTATCATGATACATGTATACACATTTCTCTGTAATGACATGGCGCACCCAAACTAATTTATGTATTATCTTGCATTTTGATTTAATTTTTTAAATTTATATAAAAATTTTTTATATTTATATAAAATTACATATCCCCTTATAATATTAGATTTAGACTCACTACAGACATTTGGGGCCGCATGATAAATTGAAACATAATGAGTTATTGTTATGTTTACCATTATTCTTACATGTAAACATAGATATATTAATAATATTAATAATAATAAACGCACATTGTAAAGAAATATATAACACTAAAAATGAAATATAAAAAATACATAAATATAAAATGAAATAAAAAAAAAAATGAAATCATTCAAAAATATTTGTTTTACTAGTGCAATATTTATTTCTCAACTCTTTCACTTAGCGTTTGCAAATCGGTGCGCGCGCATCATGAGTTCCCAGAATATAATTTAATTATTCTGTCGCAAATTCGCAAGAGTATTGCTATGCGCGCATATTACTATTACAACTACGCAGCAGTATTTTAAAATCAAAGTTAATTTTTTCTTATCATTTCGGCAATTAATTTATGAATATATGGACGCACGCATAATGTATTCTTTTTTATACATTGGTTTTCACTACTTTGGCCATCATAATATTTTTTTTTTTTTTTTTTTGTTCCAATGCAGCTAGCAAACACATAGACAGCTTGGTCTTGGATGCCTTAAGACAAGCGCTGCACAGACGTTACTCACTTTGCATTACTCAGGGGCGCATGTAACTTGAAGATACGGACGCGGGGTAACAATGCCCCCTGCAACGCTCTACGATCCTATTAGGACCGGGACCTACGGTTTAAAGTGGATTCCGAACCCCTACAACATCCATGGCACCACCGGGTTTCGAACCCGATACCTGTGGTACCGAGCACCAGACCCATCATAATATATATATATATATATGTAAAAATGTGATAAATCTCACGGGCTGTAAAAGACTTCAAGGCGGGCCTCGGGTTGGCCACCCCTGATTTAGAAAATATACAGGAAATATTTCAGTATTGTCTTAATTGAATAAACTCCTGTTCAAATAAGCAAACGTGTCATTATTTAAACAGAATGTGTTTGTATTATATTTTGCAAAACTTGTAATTATTGTAACAGTGAATACTAAATTAAGTTTTTACTAAATCATTTAATTGTTAAATCGAATACGAATGTATTACTTTTTTTGTTTCCCCCCATCCTTATTGAATTTACAAATTTTTTGCTGTACAAACCAAATTTTGCTGCTTATTTCCCTCAGATGGCGCCATATCATTGGCTGAACTGATTATTTTCTTTAACTTAAAAAAAATAATAATAATGAATAGAAAACAGTTTTTAAATCACAAAATAATGTTAAGATTTTTTTAATTCTTTATGAAACTCATGTATGATATAGCTACGCTATTTTAATTCATTAGAAGTTTTGTTATACAATTAATTGTTATAATCCTTATAAATTTAATAATCGACCAACTAATCGGGGTGGAACTGGTATGGTCGTTAGAGCATGACATGCTTAACAGGGCTCGCGTCGTAGCTCGGGGCCTACCAGTTCACTCTTTTTTTTTTTTTTTAATCTTTTATAGAAACAATACTTTTAAAATTCATCTAATTACTTTAAAAAGCTTTTTCAAATCACTTTTTCCCCATTATTTCTAAAAATTCAATTTTCTTTCTGATAACTCATATTTCAGTGGTAGGTTCTTGGTTCTAACCCCGATTTAAACCTCCGTGCATTAATTTTAATATTTTAGAATTTGTTTTTTTTTTCCGAATAAAATCAAATTATCAACATTTTGTCTTTATTAATTTTTTTACTATTAATATTTTACATCACAATTACATTTTACATTTATATTTACATTAATTTAATTTTCTTTCTGATAGCTAATATTACAGTAGTAGGTTCTTGGTTCTAATTCCGATTTAAACTTACTTACGTGCATTGTTTTTTTTAATATTTTAAAAAAATTTTTTTCCGAATAAAATAAAATAATTAACATTTTGGTTTTTTTTATTAATTTTAATAAATGTATAAATATTAACATATATCATTAAATTCATGTTTAATAACATAAATTTGTTTGTTTGTGTTTAATAACATAAATTTGTTTGTTTGTGTTTAATAACATTTGTTTGTTTGTTTAAGAATGTGTTTAATAATGTAAATTTGTTTGTTTGTGTTTAAGAATGTAAATTTGTTTGTGTTTAAAAATGTAAATTTTTTTATTTGTGTTTAATAATTTGAATTTGTTTTGTTTGTTTTAAAATGAAATTTGTTTGTAATATTTTTTATTGCAGTCAGTAATTATTTGTAACAATAAATACCAAAATATTTTTTAAAGAAATCATTTAATTGTTAAATCTAATACGAATTTATTGTTTTTATTTATTGAATTTTTATTTTTTTATTTCCGAATTAAGAAAATTTTTGCTCTACAAACCAAATTTTTTGTGATTATTTCGTTCAGATGGCGCCATATCTGTGGCTGAACTGATTGATTATCTTTAATTTAAAAAGAAATAGAAAACAGTTTTTTAAGTCACAAAATTTTTTGTTTATTTTTTAATTTTGAGGAAAATAATGCATGAGGCAGCAAGATTTATGTGATTTATTAACAGTTTTTTGTTAATAATGTAAAATTATAAATTTTAGAATCCAGGGAAAATGCGGGGGTGGAGCTGGTATGGTCGATTTAGAGCATGACATGCTTGTTTATGTTTAAGCTCGTAAATTTGCCTGCCGGTTCTCTGTTTTGTTTATTTTTTTTAATCTTTAATAGAAAGAAAACATTTAAAATTCAGCTATTTACTTTAAGAAGCCTTTTCAAATAATATTTTTCATTAGTTCTAGAAATTTAATTTTCTTTCTGATAACTGATACTTTAACAGTAGGAGGTTCTTGGTTCTAACCCCGATTTAAACTTCCGTGCATTGGTTTTTTTTTTTATTTTAGAATTTGTTTCTTCCGAATAAAATCAAACTATTAACAGTTCGTCTTTATTAATTTTTACTAAATGTACAAAAATAATAATATACATGATTAAATTCAGGTTAAATACTTTATTTATAAAAAATATATATGATATAAATATTATTTATGTGATATAAATATAAATAAAATTTAAATATAAAATTCAATAAAAATAAAATTTAATATAAAAATCGCGATAAGATAAAATTTTATTTAAACAAAACTTAACTTTAAAAATCGCGATACGTTTATTTAAATTATTTATAAACTAGGTTAATAATTTTAGAAAATTCTTTTAAACATATAACATAAAATGTCATTTTATTTAAATGAGAAAATCATGAAATTTGAAGTTGATCATTTTTTTTTATATTTCATAAATTAATAAACAATTATTAATTTACTATGTGAATGTTTGGTGGCATATTAAATTTTATTAGTTAATAGTTCATTTGATATACACTCAAGAGCCAAAACATTATGACCACCTGTCAATAACGAGTTGGCTCACCTTTGGAGCGCAACACAGCTTCAACCCGCCTTGGCATGGATTAATACCACCACTTAATACCAGTTAAATACCACTTCCACCTGATCACGTGCCTTCCACGTCATCCAGGCGAGTTCATTGCAAAAATGTACCATGGGGGGTCATAATGTTTTAGTTAATAGTTCTTTGAGTGTATATTAAATGATGTTTAGTTTTAAAGGTTAATAGAATTAAATATACCTTTTTCGTTAAACAGAAATAGTTCTGGTGCAAGTAATCGTGAAGTTTTGAGATTCAATGTAATCACAAAAATATCATTTAAAGTATTCAAAAAACTTTACTTTTCACAGACATTCAACAGATGGCAGCTCAAAAAAAATTAATGAGATAAAAAAAAAAAAAAAAAAAAAGGCGTGGTGTTTGAATGGGATTGTGTTTAAAGTTATTAGCCTTAGAAAATTATTTAGTGACATTGTTTTATGCAAAAATTACGTTTATAGGTAGTTAAATTAACTTTGTGTTTTAATTCACAGAAGTTGTGTGCGGAAAATTTTAATGTTTTCGAAATAAAAACAGTCAATTTATCGCTTAATTAACAGTTTTATTAGCATTAGTCAATTCTAATTCTAATTTCTTGTATTTAAATATTGGTTTCTAGTGAAAAATTTCTGATGATAATGCATTCAATCGTATCAGCCTCTGCAAAAAAAAAAGTTGAAGAATAGAATACTAGGTTTATAACCGCGTAGCAACATTCCCGGGGTATTTGCAACTTTCTCTGGCGTCAATATTATTATATCTAGAGCACATAGTACACACAATTTTTTAATTATAAAGATTATAATTTGAAACCCTTCTACGACCATTCTTTGAAAGAATTTTAACCCAACCATTGACCTCAGTGTCGGTGGAATCTTCTTCTACATTGGGGAAACAGCCCCATGGTGACCAAGGCTATCTGCCCACTAGCAGAAATCGAGACAAGAGATGTTTTTTCTTTTGACGGGCTAAAGTTATCAGCCGTACGCCCAAAGCTCTACAGTCATATTAGACCGGAGCGAACGGTTTAAAGTGGATTCTGAACCCCCAAAACATCCATGTCACCGCCGGGACTCGAACTCGAAACCTGTGGTACCCAGTGTCAGAGTAATAGTCACTTGCCCATCAAGGCCACCATGCAGAAGTTCTGCTAAGATAAATCTATTTTTTTTCTAAAAAAATTTTTACTGAATACGTTGATATTTATACTAAAATAGTTTACATAAATTCCACTGGTAGGGGGCCTGAATGGCCGAGTGACTAGCGCACTGGCGCTCGGTAACACAGGTTTCGGATTCGAGTCCTGGCGGTGCCATGGATGCTTGTAGGTTCGGAATCCACTTTAAACCGTAGGCCCCCGGTCTGGTATGATCATAGAGCGTTGCGGGGGCATTGTTACTTCGCGTATCTTCAAGTTACACGCGCCCTCCTGGGTAATGCGAAGTGAGTAACGTCTATGGAGCGCTTGCCTTAAGGCATTCAAGACCAAGCTGTCAAAGTGTTTGCCAGCTGCATTAGAACAAAACAAAATTCCACTGGTAGAGGGTATTCGTCAGTTTTGAGTGTTCACTCTCAACACTGAAGACTGACGAAGCTTTAGCAAACAACATCATTTTTCAACCACATGAAACTAGTATTTCACTGCTTATTACTTTTGCTGCATTAAGCGAATAATAGATTTCCGCGTTTCAGTATGAAACAAACCACTGTTGCCACTCAAATAACAAGTTCATCCCTTGCTCACATCCAACATTTACCCACTGTAGCTCAATCGTGTGAACCATCCTATTACTGATTGCGCAGATCCCAATGTAGAAGTTTCCATTAACACTGAGGTCAATGGTTTGGTAAAAATTCTTTCAAACAATGGTTGTAGAAGGGTTTCAAATTACAAACTTTATAATTAAAAAATAGTGTGTACTATGTGCTCTGGATATAATAATATTGACGCCAGAGAAAGTTGCAAATACCCCGGAATGTTGCTACCCGGTTGTTTTTTTAACAGAGGCCTTTTTTGCAGAGGCTGATACGATTGAATGCATTATCATCAGAAGTTTTTCACTAGAAAGCAATATTTAAATACCAATATTACCTCACACGGTCACTTTCAGTACGTAGAAACTCTCTAACGGTCAGTTTCAGTTCTCAAACCCTGCCTAGACAGGATAAAAAACGCCTATACAGGATCCCAAAAAAATTGCCCACGCCAAAAAATAAAAAAAAAAAAATCGCAAAAAAAAAATAATCAATATACGTGTTGATCTGTAACGGTCATTTTTTACAATTAGTAAAAACAAAAAAGATACAAACAGCAAGGAAGGAAATGAACTCTCACCGTGTAGGTCCCGGTCTGTTTAGCCTAATGTGTGCACAAGATGACCGTAGAGCGACAAACCAAACCAACATCATAAACTCATTCGCCATTTTTTTCCGTTTTAAAATCAACATAATAAACGGCTATAATCAAAACTATCGCACAAGACTTGTGTTTCTCGTTTTTCAGAATGTATTGGATGAGTATGACAGGATCGAATGATTTTTAGAATGAATCGATCACTTTTCTCATTATCTTATTATTTTTGCACTCAATAAATCCTTGCAATTTATAACCAATAAAAAAAATAAAAATAAACATTAACAAAATTTTCTTTTCTTTCCTTTGAAAATTATTACAACTTTCTTAACACGCAGCAACGTTAAAACACACATTAAACAATAATATTAGCAGTAAAACACACTTTTAAAAAGTATAATTCTAAAAACATTCTTTTTTTTTTTTAAAAAACAATTGCATTAAAATTTACTATCTTACAATAAAGATATTTCTTGAGATAATTCGATTCAATAACTGAGCATTTCATTGTATCACTTTGTGCTGCCATCTTTTGATTATTTGGAAAAGTAGAAACGTGAAAAAGAACTTTACAATAATAATAGAATTTAATAAAAAAGCAATAAACAAATAAAAAATTATTATTTAATGTGGATGGTGTATTTTTATTTTAGATCTTTTTAAATTAAATCAATAAGTTGCATTTTTTTCTTTATAAACAAAAAAAAAATAGCGAAAAATAAATAGAAATATTTAACGAATTATATTTTCTGAAATGAAATATAACAATGAAATATAATAATGAAATATATTTTTATAAAAAATTAATTAATTAATATTTTTAATTAAATTATTTAACTACTCGTTATTAGTTCACAAAAATGCTAATGTTTTTATTTTTTTACACATTAAAAAATTTTGTTGAAAACTTAAATAATGTTTTAAAAAATCTTTACTGAAACGTTATAAATATTAACTTGCATTCTTAAACAATATATTTGATATGCAGTATAAAACTTAGCATCCATTATTATAAAATAAATAAATAACTTTTATTTTCCGTTTAATTAACTTAGTTAACAATATTTAATTAAAATTTTTTACTTTACTTCCTATAAAATTATAAGTCAATAAATAATTAGGAATTTATTGAGTGAAAAAAATAAGAATATATTATAAACTAATAAAACTTAATATCTAAACTTAACTTAAACTAATAAAACGTAATAGTATAAAAACTTAGCATCCATTATTATATAATAAATAAATAACTATTTATTTTCCATTTAATTAACTTTTTTTAACAATATTTAATTACAATTTTTATTACTTTATTACTTCCTATAAAATTATAAGTCAATAAAAATAATTTGGAATTTATTGAGTGAAAAACTTATTTTTTCACTCAATAGATTCTATTATAATATATTATTATTACTATTATAATCGATGGGATTTGAACCAAGAACCTACTGCTTGGTACTATCAATTATCAGCCAAATTTTCCCAAAAGAAAATTTAATCTCTGGAATTAATGATAACTACCTAGTTAAGTAATTAAAAAGTTTATTGAAATAATAAATTGAATTTTAAACGTTTTTTTAAAGTATATTTAAAAAAAAAAAGAAAGAACTGACATGGCCCCGAGCATTAAACGCGAGCCCTGTTAAGAGTCTCATGCTCTGTCGACCACGCCAGCTCAATCCCGAAATTTCGACGATTTATAAAGTTTATAAATATTTTTAAAAGCACCTTTTCATATAAATTATAGTATTGTTGCTTCATCATACAGTCAAATTTTTATAAAAGAGGAAGTAAAAAAAATCTTTTTGTGATTTAAAACCGGAAGGATTATTAAATAAAATTTTATTCCAACTAACAGTGCAAGAAGTAAATGTGGCGCCATCTGTCGGATATGATCAGCACTATTTGAATTGTAAAGCGAACATTTTTTTTTAATTGAAAGAAAAAAATTGACTTATTTTAGATTTAAATGAAAAGTAATTCATTAAAATATGCAGAAAAGAAGCGATCCATCTGTAAAAAGAGAAATTATTCGTCAATAAGTTAGTATTAAAATTAGGTTTAATTAAGTAATATTAAAATACTTTTTATATTGCTAGGAATTTGAAAGAAAATATCTCTAATTTCCCACACTTCTGTATTACAGGGGTCTCCAAACTACGGCCCGCGGGCCAAATCCGGCCCGCGAAAGCGAATAGTTTATTGTTGCTGTCATAAGTTGGATAAAAAAAAAAACACAGAATGACAATAACTCGGTTTTATTGACTTGCTAGGTAAAGCTTAATGACAAGCATAATACGCAGAAAATTTAACTTCAGCATAACAACTAACAAATAATTGAAATGAATCCACTAACATTATAAACTAGTGAACATCCCGCGGTTACCCTCGGTAATTATATCTACCTATTTCCGCTTTTAACCACTAGATGTCGTCAAGTGTCACGGTCGTATCGATACACACAATAGTAATTGTAGTAATTGAACCAGCGAGTTTAGCAAGCATATGCTCGCTCAGAGAGCGTACTCGGCGACTAGTCTAGAAAATATAGATAATAGCAGAAAAATTAAAACGGTTTTGGCCCTTGGTACTTTACTGGAGTAAACAGTATGGCTCTAAGGCTGGAAAGTTTGGAGACCCCTGATCTATTAGATAAACAGTAGTAAAAAGTAAATTTTTTTTCCGAGAGTTGAAACAATATGAACGCCCACTGATAGTAGAGTTTTGATTTCTGATTATACGACGTTTGTAGATGAAATATCAAGCTTATTTGCATAAGTTTTAAATCCCTCGGGAATAAAAATTATTTCGATAATAAGATTCGAAATTAAAAATTAAAAAAAAATAAATTATTATTTATTAAAAATAAGAAAATTAAATTATTTCGATTGAAAGATATGGATTTTTAATATGGTTGGTGCTTTGGACATTCAATGATTTATTTTACTCATTGCCACATTTTAGTCAATAGAAATTTCATGTGTTCGAGAAGACTGACTGGGCTTTGTAGAGCTCTACGGTTATATGAGACAGAGACCTACGGCTTAAAATGGATTCCGAACCACTACAAACATCCATGACATCGCTGGGATTCGAACCCAAAACTGTGGCACCAAGCGCCAGAGCACAGACATTCGGCCATTCAGGCCCCATCGCTAGTCGGATTACCTGATAGGAGATTTCCCGGGTTTTTCTCCCATACGATATGCAAATGCGGGGTAATTTCCCTAAAAGTCCACCGGAAAATACTGCCCTCCTCTTCAGCGACACGGATACAATTCAGACTTCTACCTAAGGGTGCTCCATCACAACAGAAGCAGTGACATCTTTTCTCGTAATCCATGAGTAAATTACTCATGGTATGTCCGTCCCATTTTGCAGGACACTGAGGCTGTAGATAGTATATAAAATTCTATAACGTCTGTGATAACAAAGAATTCTTTTGATGTCAATTAATGTTTTTTAAACCGAACTATTAAACTAACATCACTTCTGCGACAAATGTTCTGCTCGAGACACTACACTGTAGAGGCAAATCATGTCATGTCTTCAATGGATTCCTGCACATGCCAACATCGAGGGCAACGAATGCGCTGACTCTTTAGCCAAAGAAGCCAGGGACAATGATCAACCCAGGACTACCATCACACTTGCAGATGCAAAAGCCGACTCATTCCTCATAATTTTAAGAAGCCACTCATCACGGACTTCAACTGCACTAGGAAGTTGACATCAGTTATTAGCAGACTCAGAACTAATCATTGTAGAGGGATGAAGATTCTCCCAGACAAGACCAGGGAATACATCCTGCAGAAATTGCCCCAACTCTTCCTAACACCTAAGCACATTCTAGAGTGCCCAGCACTCACACCCCTTGTTTTGCAATTGGGTAAGGTGTCAATCGAGGCCAACCTAAGAGAAGTCCTGTATAGTGAAGCGGCGCCATTGCTTGCGGCCGCTATAGTGAAGACTTTTTGACTTGATTTAACTTTGATATTTTTATTTTAAATCCATGGACACGATAACAACAACTAATATATACTGATATTCGATATTTTTTTTTGTTCTAATGCAGCTGGCAAATACCTGTGGCACCGAACGCCAGAGCGCTAGCCACTCGGCCATTCAGGACCCCACTTGTTCTAACATTAATGATTATATTTTAAATCCATGGACACGATAACAACAACAACAAACCAAACTATTTCCCAGCTGCTTCTGTTTTTCTATGAGAAATTACGAAATTTTTTTCGTGTGTGTGTTAAATGCACGACACTACATTTCGATGCTTTTTAATACTTTTGGAATCAGTCAAAATCTACTGATTATCCTGAGATCTTTCTTTTTATTTGTATTATCTGTTCTTATTTCTTTTTTTTCTGATTTCGTCTCAAGAGTAGTTGGATAAATTGAGATAAAGCAGCTAACGCGAGCATAAATCTCGAAGTCAAGTCAATATGCTGAGACCCAGTGGGAATGGGGTCAAGAATTTTCACATCAAAATTATCATTTTTTCAATTCCTTCTATTAGCTCACACTCTCCCTATATATCTTGTTCAAAATTTCCAAACGGTCATAAAACACTTTTTATTCATCCACTCAAGTTCAAATACATTTTTTTTTTTTGAACCTGTAGTGGATGACACTGGATGTTAATACAGTTTTTTCACATATTAATTCAGTAATTCAATTTAATTCCTTAAATTTTTTTTTTAGATTTAAGTTGCATATATCTACCAATAGATGGCGCCAGATAAACTTAAAAAAATGAATGAAAATTATTTATAAAGGACTTTCTGCAATAGAGAGAAAAAAAATAGGAATCGACTTCAAAATTTTTTTTTTTTATATTACTTGTTTATATTGAATTCATCTGCCCATATCTTCTACAGTCTGTAAATGAAATTTGGAATCATTCTATTTATTAGCTTTATTTCAGATATCTTCAAACAGATAAATTTATTTATCCACATCCAGTAAATTAAAGAACTTTATGTTTTTTTTTAATGCAGCTGGTAAATACTTCTTATACTTATCTTTTATGCCATAAGCAAGGGCTGCACCGACGTTACTCACTTAGCACTACCCAGGGAGTGCGTGTAGCTTGAAGATAAGCAACGGTCGCGGGGTAACAATATCCCCGCAACGCTCTACGATCCTATTAAATCGAGACCTACGGTTTAAAGTGGATTCCGAACCACTACAAACATCCACGGCACCGCAGGACTAGAACCCGAAACTTGTGGTACTGAGCGACAGAGCGTTAGCCACTCGGCCATTATGTCCTAAGAATTGTCTGTTTATGTATTCAAAGTGTACACGTGGCTTCATAAATAAATATATTATAAGATAAGCGCACAAAAAAATTATATTTTCTGCAATAAAATTTCGAAATGTGAACATTGCATATATAAATTGTTAAAAAATTTTTTTCTTCTAATGCAGCTGGCAAATAGACCGTGATCTTTTTTATGCCATAAGGGCTGCACAGACGTTATTCACTTTGCATTATCCAGGGGGCGCCTGTAACTTGAAGATAAGCCACGGACGCGGAGTAACAATAGCCCCCACAACGCTCTACGATCCTATTAGGACCGGGACCTACAGTTTAAAGTGGATTCCCAACCACTACACTGCCGGGATTTGAACCCGATAGCTGTGGTACCCGAGCGCCAGCCACTCGGCCATCAGGCCCCTGAAATATGCCTTAAGGCAAGCACTTCACAGATGTTACTCATTTTGCATTATCCAGGGGCGCGTGTAACTTGAAGATAAGCCACGGATGCGAAGTAACAATGCCCCCGCAACTCTCTACGATCCTGTTAGGATCGGGACCTACCGTTTAAAGTGGATTCCGTACCACTACAAACTCCCATGGCACTGCCGGGATTCGAACCCGATACCTCTGGTACCGAGCGCCAGAGCGCTAGCCACTCGGCCATTCAGGCCTCGTGTTTAAAAATGAAAACATTAAATTTAAATTTAAATTATGTTGTTGTTCTAATGCAGCTGGCAATCACAGACATTTATTCTTCATGCCATTAAGCAAGAGCTGCACGGCTGTTACTCATTTAGCCCTACCCAGGGGGCACGTATAGCTTGAAGATAGGCTACGGACGCGAGCCACATTATCCCCACAACGCTCTATGATCTTATTAGACCGGGTCCTACGGTTTAAAGGGATTCCGAAACATTACAAGCATCCATGGCACCTACAAAAAAATTTATCTAACATTTTATATTATACAACATAGTCTAGAACTTGCATACGATTAGGATTGCAATATCGGACCAAAAGTTCAATACCGGTATGCAGTATTTTTTAGATCTTAATACCGGGATACCGGTTTTAGTACCGGTAGTTCAAATTTTAGAAAAAGAAAGAAAAACGCAGGTGTTTTTTTTTTGTTTTATTTGCCAGTTTTATTACAGAATGTAAATATCATAAAAAAATTTGTAACTTATAAATTATAACAGTATATAATCACAAAAAAAATAAAAAGGAACATCTTATTTCTTTATATCACAAAAAAAAGTGTAAATATCACTATTTAGTCTGTGGTACTATTACAAATTTTTGGAATGGGGATCTCAAAAAACATACTGCATCAATCGTACTATCATTAAGCCTGGAAAGTAATTTTGTGCAAAAAAATTATCAGCTGTCGAAAACGATCTACGCTAATTTGTGGTACTGTTAGCAATGAGCGATATACTTTTAACAAGTATTTACCTCTAGATTCCTCATCTTTAAATAAATCTATTTCTCGTCGTATTGTTCTGGATATAGGTGATTTCTGTATTGTATATTGGTTTGTTGAAACTATTTTAGTTATTGCCTATTCTAATTTTTTTTGTTCAAGAGACAATTCCTTTTCACTATCGACATTAGTGTCATCATAATTTTCAGATAAGAATTCTGAATAAGCATTCACAAATAAGAATTCTAAATTTCTAGTAAATACCGAAAACGGTATTTAAACTTTGTGAATACCGGTATTGCAATCCCTACATACGATGTCAATTGCTTACTTAAAAATAATTTATCACAATGAAATATAGCGAAAAACTTTTTGTCGTTAACATGAAACAAAACCCAAAATATAAAAACGATTTTTCAAAAATGTAAAATAAAAAGGAAATAATCTCTGTGAACATTTATATTTTCACAACATACCGAAACAGAAGAAATTTTTTTTGTCCATTTTTCATAGAGTATCAGATTTTTCTAGTCTGAAGAAAATTCTATTTGAAAACAATAATATTCCTGTCTCAGTCAGTACGTGTTTTGAATTCTTTGTGGGTTTCTATTGTGGGTTGCTAAGCGCCGGTAAAAATGTAACAAATGCTTCCGGTTCGGTATATTTGCACACGAAATCGGAGGTCATTCACACTGAATAACGGACTGTTGTTTATAGCTAGAGGTTAGTGATGTTTACTAGAAAGAATAGACTCTAAGCTTTTTTTTGCTAATTAAATATTAGTCTTGCTGTTTGCTATTTAGTATTGTATTTGCAATTTCTTTTGTATGCAAAAAAAAAAAAAAAAATTTTTTTGGTAGGATGCATAAACTACATAGCGATTTCTGCACTTATAATTCACATGTTTGAAAATCTTTCAAAAAAAAATACTGATTTTGATCAAATATCTCAACACAGAAATTGGGCCTGATGGCCGAGCGACTATCGCTCAGGGCGCTTGGGGATTCGGGTTCCAGTCCCTGCGGTGCTATGGATGTTTGTAGTGGTTCAGAATCCACTTTAAATAGTAGATCCCGGTCTAATATGACTGTAGAGATATTGGCCTACGATGGGGCTGTTGCGCCATTGTTGATGATGATGAAATAACAAATTAAAAATATCATTATTATATCATTATTAATATCATTATCATTATTAATATTACTATTAAAAATATCATTTATTTGTACATATTACTGTATTTTTTACAACAATACATTATTCTTAATACTTAAATATTTCTGGAATTAATAAAAAAACGTCAATATTTCCAAGACTTTAATATATTAATAAATTGGATTTTTAAAGTGTGAAGGAGATCGCAGACCTTTTTCTTTCAAAATTGTTTTGATCCCACCTAGCGTATGAAAGAGCATTTTACAGCTCAGTATTTCGCAAAAAGTTAGCAAGGAATTTAAGACACTGACCTAAATAGTCAGAAATGGATGTTATTCTCTCCTTTTTTTTTTTTATGTAAAAACAGCAGAGTCTTGTTTACTACTACTCTATACTTTGAATGTTACCGACAATTCGGAGAAATAATGGATGCCGAGAAACGAGCAAAAGTGCTTGTTTCTAAAACTTCCTAGTTTCGAGGAACAAGTTAATGGCACTTGCATAATCTCCTACTTACTGCACTACAACTGAAAAACATGACCGAAAAAATCGCTATAGTTATTTTTCTCTCACTTTCCTTTTAGAAGGTTTCCCTAGAAAGGCTTATTCCCAGTAGCTATTTTTAGACTATTTTTGTTCAATAAATTAAAAGTTTTTCTTCTATGATTTGAAACAGAAGAATTTTTTTATTAAAATAAATAACAACACTTCAGTGAATATCACTTTTAATTATTTTCTTCCAATGTATAAAATTATTATAGGCAACTCAAAAACTGAATCCATTGATGATGATGCTCAAAAATATTTCAATACGATGAAAAAGAATCCATAAAAATATTAATTTTAGTATAAAAAAGGAATCAAACTACTATACCATAATCTACAACTAGAATGCTAGGACTACTATACCAAAATCCACAAAATGCTAGTACCGTTATGCAATAATTAACGATTAGAATGCTGGGCCTGAATAGCCGAGTGGCTAGCACTCTGGCGCTCGGTACAACAGGTTTCGGGTTCGAGTCCCGGCGGTGCATGGATGTTTGTAGTGGTTCGAATCCACTTTAAACCGTAGGTCCCGGTCTAATAGGATCGTAGAGCGTTGCGAGGGCATTGCTACTCCGCGTCCGTGGCTTATCTTCAAAGTTACACGCGCCCCCTGGTAATGCAAAATGAGTAACGTCTGTGCAGCGCTTGCCTTAAGGCATTCAAGACCAAGCTGTCTAAGTGGTTGCCAGCTGCATTAGAAAGTAAAAAAAAAAACAACAATTAGAATGCTAATGTACTATACCAAATCCATGATTAGAACGCAGGCACTACTATACCATATTCCAGGATTAGAATTCTATACTGCCATACAATAATCCATGATTAGAAAACTTTGTCATGTTAATGACAGTTGCATAACCCCTTACTTATTGCACTGCAAGTGAAAAAACATGGACGAAAAAAATTGCTATAGTTATTTATCTCCCTCATTTTCCTTCAGAAGGTTTCCCTAGAAAGGCTTATTTCTAGTAGTTATTTTTAGAATATTTTTGTTCAGTAAATTGGGAGGTTTTTTTCTTCTAAGATTTGAAACAGAAGGATTTGTAAATTAAAATAAATAACAATATTTCAGTGAATATTACTTTTGACTATTTTTGTCCATTGTATATAATTATAATTGATAACACACGCACAAAAAAAGGATTCCATTTATGATGCTCAAAAATATTTCAATACGATAAAATAGTTTCCATAAAAATATCAATTTTAGCATGGAAAAAGAAAGCAATGCTAGTAGAAAGCTACCACTATACCATAATCCATGACTAGAATGCTAGTAGTACTATAACATAATCCTATTACCATACAATAATCCCCGATGAGCATGCTTGTACTACTATACTGTAATCCACAATTAGAATGCTGGTACTACTATAAGATGATCCACGATTAGACTCTAGTACTGCTATACCGTAATTCACGATTAGAATGCCAACGAGTAGAATCAACTAGAATACTAGTACTACTATATCATAACCTACAACTAGTTAATGACCTACTACCTACAACTGCAACTCCTAACTTACAACTAATCAATCGGCCTCGAGATTCTCACCCAAAAGGAAATAACGGTAACGTAACGGTAGGTGTTCAGTTGGAGTACCAGGGAATTTTCCGTACCACCATATCAATAATTACTATTAAAAAACATAATTTTAAAATCCAAAAGATGAGCTAAAGAAAGAATATTAAACGGGCCCATACTCAGGAGTTAAACAGGTTAGTAAATACACAATTTAAAATAATGGTTCACAAAAGTATTTAAAAATAAAAACTGAGGTAATTAAAAAGAGTTAAAAAAATAACCGTTACGAAACCACGAAAACTTCTGGCTGGCTGAAGAGAAAGAGAAAAGGAAAGGGGAGGGCAGAGTTATAAACAAACCAAAACTAATTCATTTCCGAAGTTCAGCGTTAGAGCGAACTTGACGAAAAATAGAACGATTCCGAAGCTATCAAACGAACTCCAGAGAAAATAGCTCTTCTTTTGAAAAACGGAGAATGAAGTTCGCATCAAAACGCCCGAGAGGAAATACAGCACAACCTGAGCTCCAGCCGAGAAACGTTTACTTTATAGTCTCTCATCCCGAGAGGAAATATATTCAGCACACTCCGTCCCATTAGTTGGTCTATGACTCTCACCCGGAGAGGAAGTATATTTCGCGCATTCTGCGCATAGTTGGGTATTGATTTTCTGATTTGAAGTGAAGTCCTTCCACAAATCTATAGCTATCTGTCTTTAAATGTGTTAAATATTATATGTCTCTAATTGTAGGTGTGTGATGTTTTTGTAGGTGTGTAGTGTGGGTGCTCTAATTGTAAGTGCTGGTTCTCCAATATGTGCCTCCTGTATCTCAACCTAGCTACACGGAGCGAAAGTTAGACTTCTACCTACCGGTGCTCCATCACAACAGAAGCTGCCCCTTTCCCTCCTTCCATGAGTAGATGACTCATGGAATGTCCGTCCCGCACTGCAGGACATTGAAGATTAGTCACAAACACAAACAAATTATCTGTTTGTTCAACTTATACTATAATAACTAACTAATAAGATATTAGTCAATATATTAAATCCAGTATTCCCTTTTATCTCTTTGTCATCTTAGATTATAAATGTAAATAATATATATATTTTGGTAAATCCCTAATAAGTCACAAATTTAAAAGGACGATTTAAAAATGTTTGTATATTTCTGGACAAATTTTATATTTATCACTAATAAAAAAAAAGTGATTTTATTTTTCAAAAGTACAATTTTTTATTATTATTTTTTTAAAATTTTGCTTGTTAAAAATTTAATAACTGTACAACAAAAATCATTTTAACATAACAAATTGAAATTTCAAGAATGTACCACCGTAAAGAAATAGTTTTATTGATTTATATCTATTTAAAATTAGAGTATATTTCAGATGGAAATTTCTGTACTTATCTCAACACAAGATTTACAAAAAATGCCATTAAATTGAGCTTGAACTCATTTTTTTTGAAAATTATCAATTCTACATAAAAAAAAATATCCTGGCCTTTTTTTTTTTTATTTTTTTTTTTTTTTTAGAACTTTTTAATTAATACAAAAGAACAATTTCTATTTTTTTAAATTTTCCACATTAATAACAATATATCATTGATAAATATAGACACAGATTTAAATAATGCAAAATACAGATATATAACAGGTCGGCTGAAAAGTTCGTAGGCTGACACATAGATGGCGTTACTAGTATTAAATCCATATGTTTTTAGTTACCCCTTACCTACTTACTTAAGCTTCAAAAAAAGACACGTGTATAAATTTGACAGCTGTTGCACTATTAGTATGTGAGTTATAGCATTTTTAGTGAAGCAACTTTTGTTAGTTTGAAAAAATGGATAAAAAGGAATTTCGTGTGTTAATAAAGCATTGCTTTTTGGCGAAAAGAAATACTATTGAAGCCAAGACTTGGCTTGATAAACATTATTCGAACTTTGCCTCAGGAAAATCAATCGTAGAGAGTGGTTTGCTAAATTTAAACGAGGCGAAATGAGCACAGGACGATGCACGCAGTGGACGCCCCAAAGAGGCTGTTACCGACGAAAACATCAAAAAAATCCACAAAATAATTTCTGATAACCGTAAAGGGAAGTTGATTGAGATAGCTGAGACCCTAAAGATATCAAAGGAATGTGTTGGACATACCGTGAATGAATATTTGGATATGCGAAAGCTCTGTTCAGAGTGGGTGCCGCGCAGAGCTCACAATCGACCCAAAACAACAACGAATTGATGATTCTAAGCAGTGTTTGGAGCTGTTCAATCTTAATAAACCCGAATTTTTGCGTCGATATGTGACAATGGATGAAACATGGCTCCATCATTTCGCACCGGAGTCCAATCAACAGTCAGCCGAATTGACTGCACGTGATGAACACTAAAATTCTATAACTTCCCTAAAAATGCTATAACTCACATACTAATAGTGCAATAGCTGTCAAATTTATACACGTGTCTTTTGAAGGTTAGGGCTAACTAAAAATCATATGGATTTAATACTAGTAGCGCCATCTATGTGTCAGCCTACGAACTTTTCAGTCCACCAGTTACAGATATATAACATTGATAAAAAATACAGATACATAAGCAATGTGGAGAACTTATATAATATACTCAGAAACTCTAGCGGAAACTATATTTCCAAGAAAGGAAATACCCGGAAAGATCCTTGTAATCGATAAAAAAAATTAAAAAAGATCAGGACATAGGGAAAAATATTTGTGTCAAAAAGTTTTCCCCAATAGAAAATATTTTTACCGCCTCAGATTTTCAAGATTCAATGAGTTATATTTTATGTTATCGAAAAGCAATTCAAAACATTTAAAAGCATGATATTTATGCATAAGCAATTTAAAGCATTTGAATTTGATATTTATGTTATAAGCAAATTTATTAAATAATTAATATTATTATTTATTATTTATTTTATTAATATTTTATATTGTTAATATTATTATTTATTAAATTATGTATAAGCAAATTTAAAGCATTTAAATGTACGGTATTTATGTTATAAGCAAATTTATTAAATAATTAATATTATTAGTTATATTATTTATTATTATTTATTATTTAATTAATACTTTATATTGTTAATATTATTATTTATTAAATTATGTATAATAAGCAAATTTATTAAATAATTAATATTATTAGCAAATTTAAAATGTACGGTATTTATGTTATAAACAAATTTATTAAATAATTAATATTATTAGCATTTAAAAACAATATATGCATAAACAATTTAATGCGTTTAATATTATTTTTCATTTACGACATTTTTGACAAATTCTTCAATAAGAATTCGATGCTGTTCGTTTTTACTTTTCTTTCCAATTAAAAACAGAAAAGAAAATCTTTCCGTAAATGTTTTTTTTTCTTTAATAAAACATGTTCAAAATTAAAAATTGAAAAAGGAAACCTTTACTGTTCACACTTCTAACGAAACGACGCATGCTGATTATCGAAACATAATGGCAGTTATTTGACAAAATAGTTGTTATTAGGTATACTACCTGATAAAGTCAATTTGAAAAGTCGCATTATGTTTAGTACTAAATAAAACCAAATTGAAATAACCGTTTAAATAGCTGTCTAATAATTCTGTGGTGTCCTAAGAATATAATACTTTTGTAGTGTCAAAACACTATCGTAATTGACACTTAATAATTGAAAACTCTGTGTATACACCCAGAACACAGCAACATCCAATTTTGCTCGGTATCAAACAGTGCAAGCAGCAGATAATAATGTGAACAAAAATATCGAGACATATGACCTTGGAGAGCTGTTGCTCTTTTTTATGAGTTTAAGGTCATCGGCTGACAGACTGTTGCACTCAACGTTTATTCCAGCCAATTATATTCAGTAAACACTCAGTGAATGTTTATTTTTTTTATCTTAGACAGTGTTTAATATCTATTATATATAATTCCCGTGTCATGTTTGTTCGGGATGAACTGAAACTAACAATCCGATTTTAAGTTTTTTTTTCTTAAATGTGTGTTTTGTTCCAACTTGAGAGAGACAGGGTAGTTTTTATACAGATTTTTTTATTTAAATGCAAAATCGACGATTTTCATATTTCGTCATTTGGCGGAGAGTCAGTATGGTTCTTAAAACCACCTAGGAACTCCGTAACCGGTACGCCCGTTGCCCGTCATTTGGCGCCACTAAAATTTGCGATTTCTCATCCGATGGACGTAATTTTGAAAGTACATTCAAAATACAAGGTCAGGTGTACCATAAGATCGGGTCGCCAATAATACCTAACGAAGAGCCAAAATTTCTTCAAATTTATATTATGGGCAGTTCTGAAGAACGTGTGACAACTCGATGTCAGTATAATTTTATCGAACAAGCAAGTACAAAGAGCTATTGTAGAATTGTTGGAAAATCTTTTAGAAAAGCATAACCAACTTATTAAATTATTTAACGAATTTATTTATTGTGACGAAAGACAGATTATCAAGAAATATTGTTCATCGCTTAGTTCATAGATAAATGAAAGTAATGATTATTAAAAATTAAATTTGGTAAAATATTTATAAAACAGTGTTAAAAATCAACATTACCTACGTCATTCATTAAATGAATAAAAATTAAACATTTTCTATTCGTTGAAGCTTAATTTGAACTTTTCATCATTCTTTACCAATCACTTCCTTAACAATACAAATTCTAGTATCTAATAATTTAACGAAATACAAGAAAGCCACAGCAAAGCGTGGCCGGGTCTGCTAGTTAATCATATATTAAAAATATACTTCCACATTCTATTAATGGATTATAGACAGTGGCTTTTTGAAGTTTGAGCAAATTTAAAATCCTGCAAATAATTGTAGGCGCACTACATAATTTTATAAGTTAAATGTTATAATAGTTAAGTCAAATATTACAGAAAAATTAATGCGATAAAAAAATAAAATGCACTCAACAAGTTTATTCTTGTAGGGGCATGAATGGCCGAGTGGCTGGCCCTCGGTACCACAGGTTTCGGGTTCGAGTCCCGGCGGTGCTATGGATGTGTGTAGTGGTTCGGAATCCACTTTAAACAGTAGGTCCCGATCTAATAGGAGCGTTGCGGGGGTATTGTTACTCCGCGTCCGTGGCTTATCTTCAAGTTACACACGCCCCGGGTAATGCAAAATGAGTAACATCTGTGCAGCGCTTGCCTTAAGGCATCCAAGACAAGTGTCTAAGTGTTTGCCAGCTGCATTAGAAAGGAAAAAAAAATGCTACTGTGCCCAAAATGTAAGACCAATTTTTTTTTCAAAAACTCGTTATTTGTTCTTTCAAATTTATTTCATCGCCTTCAAAGTAATCCCCTCCGGACACAATGCACTTATGCCAACCAATCCCAATTTTTTTTTCCAATCCTCAATGCATGCTAAAAAGTCATCGGCAGGGATGGCCTTCAAAGCGCGAGGCGATTCACGTTGAATCTCTTCAATCGACTCAAAACCGTGTTCCCGGAGTGGTCTTTTGAGTTTAGGGAATAGCCAGCAGTCGAACGGTGTGGATACGGTGGTTGTGCACCGATATGGGTTTCATTTTTGGCGAAAATGTCACGAAGAATCAATGCAGTGTGAGCTGGTGCATTCAGTGTTTTCGGTATCAATCGAGATTTGACAGGTCTGAGGCCCGAAAGAGAATTGCCGATCATTTTGAAATTCCAACATCATCAGCAAGCTCCCTAATTGTAAATCGACAATTTGAAAGTACTAAATCTTTAATTTTTGGACGTGAGCTTCGTCGGTTGAGATGGATGGTATACCAGAGGGCTCTTCGTCTTCAACGCGTTCTCTGCCTTCTTTGAACTGTTTATACCACTTCTAAACATTTCTTTCCGATACAGAAATGCTCACCGAATGCAGCCTGCAACATTCTGTACGTGTCCGAAAACAAAATTGAATGCAAGTTCTTTGCTCAATTAATTCAGACATTTCAAAAATCGCCTGAATCAGTTTTAGCGTCTCACAAAGCCAAGCGTAGCTCAAACACAAATGAATATTTTGATGTCAAATTTCACACAGATTTCAAGTACAGTGCCAGCGACCTACTAAAATTCAATAAGCCCCGGGGAATTTTAAATTTAAAATTGGGCGAACTTAGCAGTGTGCGAACTTTAAAATTTCCTTTATTTGCCAAGCTTTTACAAAAAATAAATAAATAAATAAATAGCCGTAAAGAAGACCAAAAACAAAAGCGGAAGACAAATAAAGGAATCCGAATGCTGTTCTTGCGGTCCCAACAAGTATTTCCGATTTCCAAGCAAGTCCTTCCACCTAATGCCCGGTGATCAGCCGGGAAAAAGAAAGGAATGAATTGACTCGCTCACTCTTCAGGACTTGTTAAGTAATCGCCGCTCTCTGCTGCCCCAGAGTGGTTGGAGGTTGCTGGCGTCTGCTCTTGCAGCCCGCCATCGCGAGATAGCAGCAGACAGGGGTGGGGGACTTTTATTGCATTATCATACTCTTCGTCAATAAATTACGGCAATGTGGCCGACCATCGAAGCCTGAATGGCCGAGTGGCTACCGCTCTGGCGCTCGGTACCAAAGGATTCGAGTTCCGCCGGTGGCATGGATGTTTGTCAGTGCTTCGGAATCCACTTTAAACCGTAAGTCCCGGTCTAATACGATCGTAGAGCGTTGTGGGGGTAGTCTTACTCGCGTTCGTAGCATATCTTCAAGCTACGCGTGCCACCTGGGTAGTGCTAAATAATAACAGCTGTGCAGCCCTTGCTTAGGGCATACAGTTTACCTATCTGTGAATTGCCAGTTGCATTAAAACAACAGTTGATAAATGCGAATTTTAAAAATTTCCTTTATTTGCCAGGCTTTTACTAGAAATAAAAAAAAAAAGTCGTAAAGAAGACGAAAAACAAAACAAGTAATATAAAAAAAAAAAATTTTAAAGTCAATTTCTACTTTTTTTCATTCGATTTACAGAAAGTCCTTTATAACTAATTTTAAGTTTATCTGGCGCCATCTATTATTAGATATATGCAACTTAAATCTAAAATAAAACTAAAGTTAATTAATTAAATTTAATTACAGAATTAATATTGAAATAACTGTATTCCATCAGAAGTGTCATCCACTACAAGTTCAAAAAAAAAAAAAAAAAAAAAAAAACGTATTTGAACTTGAGTGAACGAATAAAAAGTATTTTATGAACGATTGAAAATTTGAACAAGATATTATTCAGGGAGAATGTGAGCTATACAAGGAATTGCAAAAAATGCATAAAGGTTTCTACCCTGCCCCAATTTTTCGATATCGGCAAAAAGTTTTTTGTGCCTTGCTAAATAAGTTGTAAAAATAAAAGACAAAAATTGCTTTTTATTTAAAAACCTTTTTTTTATGGAAGTATTAATTTTTGACTTTAACAGAATATATTAACTGTCCATGTATTTCCAGTTTATTAGAATAACAACAGTTGATAAAGGCGAATTTTAAAAATTTCCTTTATTTACCATGCTTTCATTAAAAATAAAAAAATAAAAGTCGTAAAAAATCAAAAACAAAAGAGGAATATAAAAAAGGAATCTGTATGCTGCTTTGCGGTCCCAACAAGTATTCCCAAGCAAGTCCTTCCTCTAATGTCCCTGTGATCAGCCAGGAAATAGGTAGGAATTAACTGACTCTTCTTCCGACTATTAAGTAATTGCTGCTCTCTGCCCCAGAGTGGTCGGAAGGGAAGAAAAACAATGAACTGCGGATGGAGGTTATTGCGTCTGCTATCACAGCCCGGCTTCGCGAGATAGCAGCAGACATCAGACTTTCATTGCATTATCCATCCCTTAATCTCGTTAGGTACAAACAAGCAGGGTTTGTTGGCCCCTGTGACACGGATGCAACAATGGCACACTTAATCCTGGGGATAAAAAACGAAAGTAGATATCAAATATAAGATTCCTTTGCAAATATAAAACACATCGTCATTTTTTTCTCGTCCTATTATTTAAATTTTTTTATTATTTTAAAGAAGGAGTCTAGTGGATAAAGAATTGGGTTTCAAATGATGCGATCTCGGATCAAAACCAAATAAATAAGAATATCCTTGTGCTTATACTGAAGAAGGGTTAAATACATAGAACGGAAAGTCCTTCCATTGGGCTTAAGGAATTAGGATGCGAATCCCCTAGATTCCACTCTTAGAAGAACCAGGCCTGATGAACAACTGGCTGGCGCTCTGCCGTTGGTATCATAGGCTTCAGGTACAAATCCTGAGGTGGAATGGATGATTGTGAGAGTGATTCGGAATACACGTTAAACTGTAGATCCCGATCTAATCAGCTCAAAGTGTGCATAAAATGACTACAGAGCGACAAAACCAAACCAAACATAGAAGGACACATACTCTTTTGTTTATAAATTACGTCAATCTAGTCCGTTCATCGATTGTGCGGAAGTGTAAAGATTCTATTTAAACGTTTGAAGAAGGGTACAATAAATATACAGAATGGAAAGTCCTACCAGTCAGCTTAAGGAAGAAGGGCGCGGAATTGTCTAGCAGTCTGGCCTTTTGGTACCACATGATTCAAGTTCGAATCCTGGGGTGGCATGGATGTTTGTTAGTGGTTCGGAATTCACGTTAAACTGTAGGTCCCGGTCTGTTTAATTTAAAGGTTGCAAAAATAACAATATAGCTACAAATCAAACCAAACTTCGTTTATAAATTACGACAATGTTGTCCAACCATCGATTATGCAGAAGTGTAAACATGCAGTTTAAAAGGTGGAAGAAGGGTAAATTAAATACATAGAACGGAAAGTCCTTTCAATGGGCTTAAGGAAGATGGGTGTCAATCATCCAGACTCTACTCATAAAATCATCCATACCCTTCATTTATAAATTACATCAATGCAGTCTGATCGCCGCTGGTGTGGAATAGTAAATACCCGGTTAAAAGTGGAAGAGGTGTTCTAGTCATTAGCACTCATTCACTCATCTAGCGGATTATCACACTCACACTTACACAATAAATACTCACAATGAAAAACTTAACGTTTTATTTACATGACAGTCACAGCCACTCGCAGCCGTGCTGTTCTCTCTTGCCACTCTGGCATTACACTGACTCGAACTCGGACTTATGCGCACGCAGGCACATGTGTACACACACACTTTTTTCGCCGCTAGGGGTATCCTTGCGCGTAGGCGCGAACAAGAGGGAAGAATCCATTACTTATTACGATTGGTAATCTGATACGCGTTGTGTGAAGCAATTTTGATAGAAAAAGTTTAATAGTTATTGTAGAATTTGGTTTTACGCAAGTTAAAATTTTAATTATTAAAAATTAAAATGATTTTTATTGAAATTAAAATCTATCCATCTATACTTTCTCCGCTATTACATCGCTCTGTAATTGAATCCGTCCAACTAATCAGACGGAGGGCACTACTTTTTCTACTGCAATATCCAACACTTCTTCTGTGGCGAGTCTAAATTTCACCTCGGATGAACGCGACCTTATTATTATAATTCATAAAAGGGAAAAATGTAGAAATAAATGCATTCATTTTATGGCTAGAGGTATTTTCTTAATAATTAAATTAATTAATTTTATTCTTTATTTTTTCATACACTACAAAGCATTTAACATTAATTCATTACGCAGATTAAATTATAAATTTCAAATTATAACTTTTTAGTGTTAAATATTTAAGTTGTCTGAATGCCCTGAAGACGGACCAGGTTTGAATCTGCTGGCGTCGTCGTATCATTCAAAAATGAGGAGACTTGATTGCGACAACGTATTTTAAGTGTATCGCATCGTTAGGCTCGCAGATTGGAAGATTTCTGTGTTTTCACATACGACACACAAATGTGGGGCAGTTACATTTAAAAAAGAATTTGGGAAGGCAATGCCCTCCACCTGTTAATGGGTTTGTCAGGGCATATATTAATGGAAAATGATATTTCCACCGATGTTTAACAGTATAATATTACACTTCTGCCAACGGCCATACCATGCTGAATATACCGGTTCTCGTTAGATCACCGAAGTCAAGCATCATTGGGCGCAGTCAGTACTTGGGTGGGTGACCACCTGGGAACACCGCGTACCGTTGGCATTCACAAATTTGGGACCTGAATGGCCGAGTGTCTAGCGCTCTGGCGCTCGGTGCCACAGGTTTCGGGTTCAAATCCCGGCGGTGCCATGGATGTTTGTAGTGGTTCGGAATTCACTTTAAGCCGTAGGTCCCGGTCTCCTATGACTGTAAGAGCGTCACGGAGCCAAAGTCAGACTTCTATCTTACGGGGTGCTCCATCCCAACAGAAGCTGCTTCCTTCCCCTTCAATCATGAGTACGTATGGGCTCGTGGGCTTGGCCAGCCAAGTGGGATAAGAAACAACAACAACAACAACATATTACACTTTTTTTGTATTGGAGCAACAGCCTTGTGGTAGGCTAAGGCCGTCTGCTAATGGGCAGATGTTTTCTTTTTACGGGGTGAGGTTGTCAGACCTACACTCTACAGTCATATTAGACCGGGAACTACGGTTTAAAGTGGATTCCGAATCACTTCAAGCAACCATGGCACAGCCATGAACCCCAAACTTGTGGCACGGAGATCCAGATCACTAGTCACTCGCTTATTAACTAACGCACTGGCGCTCGGTGCCATGGATGCTTGTAGTGGTTTGGAATCCACTTTAAACTGTAGATCTCGGTCTAATATGACTTTAGAAAAATAGCCGTAGGGCTGACATCTCTACCCCGTAAAAAGAAAACATCTCCTGTTTTGAAATCTGCCATTTGGTAGACGGCCTTGGCCCATTATGGGGTTGTTTCGCCAATGAAGAAAAATGTTAGCGGCTGAGTGACAAGCGCTCTGGTACTCGATGCCACAAATTTCGAGTTCGAGTATAAGATGGTAAAACTTGTGTTAATCAATAGGATAATTATTAAAGCATGACGGAAAAGAAAGTTAAATTATTGAAAATATTTTCATATCATCTCAATAAAATATACTCAACAATTTCAGGAAACTTATTTTAAATTGTAACAATCGGCTGATAATATCATTATCAGTAGAAGAATCATTAGAGATCACAAAAAAAATCATCATCGCTAATCATCCTAAATAGCAAAGAGTTCCCAAAAATTTATAAATAGCAAAACTTCACAACATTTAAAATATTATTGTCTTCATTTTCCTCGTTTTACTCAAGGGAATGTTAACGGTTCGAACTATTTAAATTTTTATATATAATAGATTATTTATGTAATTAGAATTTTCATTACTAATAATGACATTTAAATAATAATCATGTTAAAAAAAACAAAAAAATTGAGCTTAGAAAAATAATTTTAAACTACGAGCATTTCGAGGACAGACAAAAGTCTCGCTGCATTTGTAATTTCAATATATATATATATTTAAGTAAACCGATTCCCTAAAGCAGAAAATAATATCCATTTTTTTAGATTTTCGCAAAAAAAAAAAAAAAAAAAAAATCAGTCTAGTAGTTACATAAGGAAGAAGTCTTTTGAGTGAATTAAATTTAATCCCTAGGGAGCGTAGACCTTTTAGAGAAATTTGGAATTTTCAGAAGATGCAAAATTTGGAATGATATATGCATATTTTAAACGAAACATAAATAAGAAGAGTTCCCCAATGAATTTTATGTAATAGTAAACTATTTTAACCGTAAAAGAATACTCGAGAATCTAATAGAAATAGTCAAGTTTTTGTAATATTAAATACAACGGAGATCTACTACATAAAAGTTGGCTTTCTGTTGAAAAACGGTACACTTTTATTTAAGAATCAATAGCACATTAAAACACGTATGAGAATATCCATCTTTAGAGTTGAAGGTGTTTGCTAAGTTAATGAAGTGGAACAAAATGATTTTGAAGGGGTGGATTTAAGTAGCATCTACCAGTAGGCAGACGGCCGTAGAACACCATGGAACTGTTGAGCCAATGAAGAAGATTTGGTTCGTCGCTCTATGGTCAGCATGTGCACACGAGGGCTAAACAGACCGGGAGCTACAATTTAAAGTGGATTCCGAACCTCTAAGAAACATCCATGCCACCGCTAGGATTTGAACATGAAGCCTGTGGTACTAACGGCCAGACAGTTAGCCAATTGGCCATCAGGCCTCTGAGAAGAAGAAGAAGAAGTATTTAAGTAGCAGTTCTTGTTGTTGTTACCATTGGTAAAGATAAAGTTATATCACACTTCAACAAAGGACAAACTTTGACAGTCAAAGGAACGTGTAATATATACTTCGAAAAGTTTCAAATCCTCACAGTTGTACATTATGCAGCCATTGGTACGCATCTAAGTCTAATATTTTCAAAAGATGAAAAACTATTTAATTACAAGTCATTAACTGGACAAATTAAATAAGTTTAGGGGACCAGCCATGTGGTATTGGAGAAATGACCTCTCATCTAAAAACCAATGAGAACCAAGAGGCTTGGTTTGTCGCTCTAAGGTCATTTTTTTGCACACTTTGGGCTAACTAGATCGGGACCTACAGTTTAATGTGGATTCTGAACCTCTAACAAACACCCATGCCACCTCCAGGATTCAAACCTGAAGCCTGTGGTATCAACGACAAGAGCACTAATCAATTGGTCATCAGGCTGCAAGAGGCAAGAGCGATCACTAATTTGAAAGTGCTGCCAATTGTTGAGAATCAACGTTGGTTTAAAAGGGAACAACAAAATAAAAAAAAAATTATTTGAAATTAAGAGAGAGGATGGTGTGAAACAGGCATGAAGAAAAGGTTGGGAAATGAAAAAGTAGTATACACTGATGCCAAAAGTCAAGGTGTGTTCCCGAAATTGCAAGAAGTCCATTCGCCCGGCGAATTAAATCCGTGGCATGTCTAAGAACCAGTCAAGTCTTCTGCAAAAATCCTAAAAACAAAAAAAAGTGATGGAAAAAATATCCAAGAGGATGGTGCAAAGGATTTGGGCAAGGAAGACCATCTCAGTTGATCGTTTACCATCAGCCTGCAAGATGTTCCATATGGTCAAACGAATTATAGCAGTTTTATTCAGTTTTGGGTGACGGAAGATACCTCGAGGTCGATATAAATTATCATCCTTAAAATATCTTCTTTCCACCGAGCAGTCCATGAATGGCTGCAAGTGATCTCAATTATGTGAGTAATTTCCAGTCAATTTTATTTGTTCGACTCTCCAATGGTTTGCCATGGGTAGTTAAATAATTAAAATTAAAACTTTACGGCTTTGTATAAAGACATTCAACATGGCCTTGAAAAGGCAGTCTTTGATTAATGTTAATTGTATTAAAATTTCATTTTAATTTTACCAGAGAATAAAAAAAATAATAATTGAATCACAGGGTATTATTATTGTGACAATATGTTGATTAGTAAAAAGCTAAAATAATAGAAGAAAATTAAAACGAAATTGGAATATTTAAAAAATTACAACTCGAATAACATAAAAGTGGGAAATGAAATGTAACGCAAAAAGAAAGATTTAAATGAAGTAAGAGACGATTTGTACGAGTAAAATTATTTATTAAAAAAATATTTAATTTATGATTCAAAAATAATTAGACTCAATGATGGAACAGCGTAACCGGTTCGGTCGTAAATCGAGGTAACACTGTATTGGTTAAAATTATTTGTATATACACTCAAGAGCCAAAACATTATGACCACCCCTACATTTTGCAATGAACTCGCCTGGATGACTGGAAGGCACGTGATCAGGTGGAATGGTATTTAACTGCTGCTGGAGAGTCTGAAGAATCATTCTTTCACTTACTTCCCGTCGTTGGGAATGGCTGCAGATCTAAGCGACTTTCACATGAATAGAGGGCAGATTGTAATGGCTCGGGACAAGCACTATTTGAAACTGCACGACTCGTGGGTTGTTCCGATCTAAAGTTGTTAGTACTTATGCAAAGTGGATGAATTTTGTCAAACCAGCAGTAGATGCGACATGGTGTTGGACGTCCACACGCTATCAAAGAAAAAGGTCGTCGGAGACTGTCTAGCATGGTGAAGAAAACCGGAGCCAGAGCCGTGCTCCAAAAGCCCAAAACAATGCAGGGATAAAAAATATAAGAGGAGCACACTGTTCAGCGAACACTGTCCCATATGGGGTTTACTCAGCAAACGCCCCCCGTGTGCCTTTGGTCAAACAAGTGTCATCGCCAACTGCCCAGTTTTGGGTGACGGAACATCGTGACTGGTCCATGGATCAGTGGGAGAGAGTTGCCTGGTCAAAATCACTGTTTGTCATTCATCACGCAGATGGCCGTGTCAGGATACGCCGTCTTCCAGGCGAACAGTTGCTCCCTCAATTTACAGTTGGTCATACACAGGCCGGTGGTGGCGGTATTATGCTTTGGGGGACATTCTCTTGGGCGTCTCTGGACCCGTTTGTATAAAGACCATGAATGCTACAGGGTATCTGAACATCATTGCAGAACCAGTTGCACCCTTACATGGTCTCTTTTTTTCCAGCTGGAAATGGAAAAAAAACGGGACAATTGAATCACAAGGTATAAATTGTGTTATGAAGTGGTTTCAAAACATGATGCTGAATACCATTTAATGTCCTGAAATTAACTTTAAAAAATCCAATCCGAAGAACACATTTGGAATGTCCTGGGACGGCAGCTCAGAAAGTTCAAATGATCAATTAAGATCCGATTTGTATGACCGTTGCTTAAATTATTTGGTAAAAAATATTTCTTTATGGCCATCTACCAAAATTGTGGCCTCAATGCCATGGAACAGACTGAAGCTGTGTTGCGCCCCAAAGGTGGGCCAACTCGTTATTGGGTGGTCATAATGTTTTGGCTCTTGAGTATATTTTTTAATTCATGAAAACTTTTTGCATTTAACTGAAAATATTTTTAAAGTAAAAAACTTAAAGAAAAAAATTTCTTTTGTAATCCTTCTTACTTAAATATAAAAATAAAATTTCAAATAAAAATAACAACATAAAAAACAATTTCATATGAAAAAAAAAAATTTAATTTATGAAAATTAACGATAATGACAAAAATTTTAAGGATTATATTTATGGATTAATATAAATTATATGCTTCATTTAGGTGTATGTATTTCATACAAATAAATATTTTTTTGTAAAAATTTTGGCATGAAAAGTCCTTAAAAATCGTAAAATGTTAAATTTTCAATTTGTTTTATTCTCAAAAATTTTTTTAAAAAGGATTATCAATAGCATTTTTTTTTAAATGTAATGAAGAAACATGAATAACAAACCATTATTTTATCAATAACAAACTATTATTTTATCGATAACAAAATATTATTTTATCGATAACAAAATATGCGATAACAAAATTATTATTTTTTTTTAAAGACATAATAATCAAAAATAGCGTTGATGAAATTTAATTGAATATTTTTCATCCTTATTTTACATTACAAATAAACCTACGTTATTTTAAATAGAAAAAAAAAGAAACCAACCCATTCTTAATATATTTGTAGCATTTCTTTATTTAATTCATAAAAATACACATTTACTAAAATGATTATTTTTATTTTTAAAAATGTGTTGTGTTACTCTTAAATATACTTCCAAGATGCATTTTAGAAAACAGAAAATAGCTGTAATAAAATTACATCGTAACAAACACATGTGTTAATAATATTTTCTTTTAAGAAATAATAAAATCGCTTATAAATAATTAAAATATTAAAAAATATATACAATACTAACTTTTCAACAAATAATAAATACAACTTCAATAAGTTGACAACTTAAAATATTATTGTCTCTCTTAAAATATTTTCTGCATATAATTGTTGCTAAAGAGACCCCTTTTAAAAACAATACCAAAATAACAATAATTAATTATTTAAGGTGATTATGCAATGAAATTAAAAATATTTTAAGCTTTAATTTGTCTTAACTATTAAAAAAACTTTTAACCCTACGAAACCAACTTTTAACCCTACAAATAACCAACAGGGGCACCATAAACAGCAATTCAATCGCTAAACAAATAAACTTTGAAAGTTTCCTACTCGCAAACCTCTTGCATAAAATCCCCATTGAAACTAACATTTATCCATTCATTCTTTAACAAACACTTCATTAACAGACATCACTAATTGCAAAACCACCATATTCAAAGCACCTTACCTTACGCAACTCTCCATACTGCCGCTAGGTGTCGTCACAACGCTACATCCGCATCCCTCCATCCGAGATCTTTGAGGGGGAGGGTGACAAAATAAAGGGGAGGATGTGGAGGGATCGTCTCCTTCCCAGAATTCCCGGTCGAATCATGGTCCGCCGCGATCCCTTTCCAAGATTCACATTATGTAGGGACAGGTAGAATGAGCAACCCACAGCGGCTCAGAGGTAAGTTGTGTCTGACTTAAAAGAGTTTTTAAAGTTTTGATGTTTGTCACGCTTTGTCAACCTAAGAACGTGGGTTCTTCCTTTTTAGAACATTAATTATGGGATGCGCAAACGATTTTTTTTTTATATACATATAAAAAGTTGGGATCGTTAAAGTTGGAGGGGGATACTGTTGCAGTCCTGCTGGGGTCTTGGAAGTTACCAAACATCCAGCAATGGGACATTCGCTTTTGAACAGTGGGGGGGGTGGTTCCATGCGAGATGGGGTTGCGATTATTTCCAGGGGTGGAGATGTTTTAATTTTGCATGAGGGCTTTTTTTTTTGAGAGAGTGATTAGAGATTTTTCATTTGCAAGGTTTTGGTAAAATAATCTGAAATGCACAACAAATCATGCCGTTTTCAAAAAAATGCTTCAGGTTAAAAACATATCCATTTAGTAAAAAAAGTCAATGCACATGGGGACAAAAAAAATAAGGATATTGAATTTAAAAAAAATAAGGGGATCCTTTTAATTAAATGTTTTAGTATGGATTATTTTGAAATATAATTTAGTTACTGAATTTTGCGATTATTTGCAAGGGGGTAGAGATGTTTTAATTTTTGCATGAGCCCTTTTTTTTGAGAGTGATTTAGAGATTTTTCGTTTGCAAGGTTTCGGTAAAATAATCTGAAATGCACAACAAATCATGCTGTTTTCAAAAATGCTTCAGGTTAAAACATTTATCCATTAAGTAAAAAGTCAATGCACTAAAAATAAATAAATAAAAAAATAATAAAAGGATATTGCATTTTAAAAAAATAAGATAATTTTTTTAGTTAAAAGTTTTAGTATGGATTATTTTGGAATATAATTTAGTTACTGAATTTTGTCTGATTGGTTTAGGTAATTAGAAAACTTTTTCTAAAGCTAACTTTTTTGTAGAGATAAATATTGTAATTTTTATATTAAAAATAAAAGTACAAATATTTTGCATAGTATAGTTTTAGTACGATAGAACGTAAAAAAATAGAAGAAATATTATGATAATTTGCTTGATTACGAAACATTTCCACAATTTTAATATAATCGGTCAAACATAATTTCAGGGGTAATGTTTTAATTTTGCATGAAGTGATAGAGTTAAAAAAAAAAAAAAAAAGAGAACTTTTTTAATTAAATGTTTTAGTATGGATTATTTTGAAATATAATTTAGTTACTGAATTTTGTATGATTGGATTTGGTAGTTAAAAACATTTTCTAAAGCTAGCTTTAGCTATTTAGCTAGTAATGCTTTTGCCTTTTGTAGATCTATTTCAAGTATAATTCGAATTCCCTGTTACAATACTGTTTATAATTTGAAAATTAAAGAGTGCATTACAGAACATAAATTTTTTGTACGAAAATATTTAAAGGGATAAATATTGAAACTTTTATATTAAAAATAAAAGTATAAATATTTTACTAAGTATGGTTTTAATGCAATAAAAAGTAAAAATCGGAATAAATATTATGATGATTTGCATGATTAAGAAGCATTTCAAAAAATTTAACATAATCGGTTAATTTATTTTATAGTGTAATATAATTAGTAAATCTCTTAAACTATAAAATAAACTATAAATTTATATGAACTAATAATATTTTTTACACTTAATTTTCATTAGTCAAGTTCTTCATTTTATCTTTAAAGTTGCATAACTATTTATATTATTTCATTATCAAAATTTATTTTATGATTTATAACATTAAAAGAAAGAAATTTTAACGTAACAAATGGTTCGCTACTTTGATAAATCGTTTTATGCTCTTTTTATGTTGCTAGCGAAAGTTATATATATATATCTATAATTATTACTATTAAAATAATTTACAATAAAATTTTCTTTGATATTGCATATTTTTAAAAATTTTGTACATTAAGTATCGTTTATTATTTTTAAAATTTTATACATCATCGTTTATTACATAAATATCTTAGTTAGTAATAATTAAACACAAGTTACTTCAATTTAAAAAAATAAAAAAAACTTAACATTAAATTAAAAAGATATTTCATAAATATTCTGCGGTAAATTAAAAATAAACATAAAAGTTTATAATGCCTTTGCCTTTTGTAGTGTACATTTAAAGTATAAATCGAATTCACCGTTAAAAAACTGTTTACTATTCAATGATTTTAAAGATGAAAAAATTTTTGTACAAAAATATCTTTGCCCATGTCGTTACAAAATACAAATCGTTATAAATTTTTATCATAAAATGCTGTAAAATTCAGCATTAAATGAAATAATATTTATCAGACTAAAAAACAAATACTTAACCAATTTCATAATATAAAAAAAATTTTTTTTTTGAAAATATAGTAAAAAAAAAACCCAAATGAAAAAAATATACATTGAAAAATTAATAATAAAAAGAGGTAAAATAAAGTAATGACAGTGTCCTTATAACTAAATTATTATGCTATAAAATACAAATGTAATTAAATTATAAAATAAAATGCAAAAATTATTATATGCAAATTAAATTATATTTGATACAATGATGAAAATCCATTAATTAATTTTTTTCTAACATAACAAGAAGCATCATATATTCTATTGTAAATTGAAACTTTTCTATGATTTTATTAGGTTCATTATTTTACGCAAAATTTTGTCTATTATTGTAGAAAAAAGTAAGTAGCTACGAAACATTTTCGAAATAATATTTTAGATGAATAAATTTTAAATTAAAATTTGCTATTATAAGCACACTATTTTATACACATTTATTTCATATACACTATTATGTGAACATATAGTGCATTGCGTGGTTTCCTACAATTTTATCTCTAATTTATTCTCAAGATACATATATACTATATTTTTTAAAGTATTCATATTAAAACCTTGTTTATAAAAAAATTTTAATACTTAATAATATTCTTTAGTTTTATTACGAAAAAAATAGCAGCGGAGATTTTTCTAGAAATTTTCAGAAAAAAAAATAATTCATGACCAAATGTGTGTTTGGCTGAAAAAAATTAATTTAACGCACTTAAATTTAACACAACAATTCAATACTAAGCAACTAATTCTTTTTCTGATTGTAATGAAATTTTGGACATTTTCCGTTACCCACAAGCAAACTTACTTTTAAACGGATGTCTAAGATTCAAAATGGATTTTCTTAAAAAAAAAAAAGCATAAATAAACTAAGGCAGATTTCAAGCTAGACATAAAAATTTACACATAGCTAAATAATACTTCAGTATTAATTTTTATGCATTTAAAATAAAAATTTTTATGTAGAAATTTTTCCGCTATACTTCATAAGAAGTAATCTGTTAAAATTAGCTAACGGTAAAAATATTTTATTTATCAGAGTCTTCATAATAATATTCTTCAATAAAATATCAAAATAATAGTCTTCAATTTTTTTTTAGAAGAAACAAAAATGCATAATAATTGCTTTAAATAAAGGAACGCAATCGTAACTAAATAAGTAATGTGAACAGTTAACATATAACAATGCGAACAATTTATTATCTATAATTATTAAAACATCAAACAGATGCAATTGTAATTTAATGCTATAAAAATAAGTAGCCCAATACCACAAATAACAATAGACCAAATGGCGAAGGTATACACTCAAGAGCCAAAACATTATGACCACCCATCAATAACGAGTTGGCCCACCTTTGGCGCGCAACACAGCTTCAACTCGCCTTGGCATGGATTAATACCACCACTTAATACCAGTTAAATACCACTTCCACCTGATCACGTGCCTTCCACGTCATCCAGGCGAGTTCATTGCAAAATGTAGGGGTGGTCATAATGTTTTGGTTCTTGAGTGTATATGTCGGGCTAAGCACATACACATGTGCTCATACACATTTACAATAGGTTTCATGAATGAGTTTTTATGAGTTATGAGTATTTGATTGAGAGTATGTGAATATTTATGAGTTTTAATGAACGTATTGCATGATGAAAATCTGCAATATATTCATTGCATCTACAAAGATATAGATATAGAATCTAAAATTGTAGGAAATCACATAATGCACTATATGTTCACATAATAGTGTATATGAAATAAATGTGTATAAAATAGTGTGCTTATAAAATAGCAAATTTTAATTTAAAATTTATTCCTCTAAAATATTATTTCGAAAAATGTTTCGTAGCTACTTACTTTTTTCTACAATAATAGACAAAATTTTGCGTAAAATAATGAACCTAACAAAATCATAGAAAAGTTGCAATTTACAATAGAATATATGATACTTGTTATGTTAGAAAAAAATTAATTAATAGATTTTCATCATTGTATCAAATATAATTTAATTTGCATATAATAATTTTTGCATTTATTTTTGCATTTTATTTCATTGCATCTACAAAGATATAGAATCTACAGTGATATTGAATTTGTATTTATGAGTTTTAATGAGTTATTTCGTGAATGAGTTATGAAAAAATAACAATTACTTATTTATATTTCTTTGAGATCAGTTCTATTTATTTTACATACTTTAACTGTGACCCCCATACACAAAATAGGGGAGGGGGTAATACAATACTTTTATAAAAAAATATTCACTTATTTTAATATTGAAAAATATGTTAATGGTAATATTGCATTGAAATAAATGATTTAATAAAACAATACATATTTAGATAAATATTATTAGTTAAATCAACTATTAATGATCCTACGTTATTTCATTAATTTAATTCTAATTAAAAATTACTAAACAATATAATTTTTTTATAGTTTTATAATTAATTATTATTTTTATAATTAATTTTATTATTACTTTTACAATTAACTTTGTTATTAACTTTATTATTATTATTTATATAATTTAATTACATTTTATATATTTTTTAATTTGTAAGGTTCCGATTATTCGAATTAATATGGAGACAGTTCATCTTGGATTTAAAAAAATCGCCGTTAAATAAAGACATGGAATAAAAATTTACGAACAATTTATTAACATTTATATAATTAGGTATTAATCGTTTTTATGATGTTCCTTCCAATGATTTCATAAAAATGGGAAATGAATTTATTCATTTGAAGAAGTCCTTGGAATTTTATTTATTTGTGGAATGATAGATGCTTTCTTTCTGGCAATTCAGAAGTATCATGGGAATTGGAAGTATATATCTTCTTCTTCTTCATTATAATTAATAGCTTTTTATTCTAACTTAGACCTTGGAAATGAACATCGATTTTATCATTATGGTTCGAGATTTTCAGTCATCCAGAAACAGCAATCATGTCCTCTGTAATTCCTTGGTGTTCATTTTCATTAATTCACTTGGCAAAATCTTCTTCCACTGCTAGTGCGACAGTATCTGTTTGTATATATCTGACTCAATCGAAGCAGAACAACGAGCGCACACGTTCCAGAACGACTCGTTTACGCGCAAATTCAAATCCTCCGTTTGATATTTTTATATTTTTTAATATTGCCTGGCAATCTGACAGCTGATAGTCCGACTTGGCGTCAATCGTTAAAAAGTAACCATAATGTTGTTTGTGGAAGTAACCAGTGACAATTTTTTGGAAGAATGCTGTCAAGAAATAATAGAAGGAATAAAGCACCCTTGAAGAGGACACATTGAAATAGCCATTGATATTCCCCTTTCCAAACGAGCATGCTCTGCTTAACACTGGATTGAAAGAGGAGAGGTCGTAAATATTTTGATCAGAATATAAACAAGTAATATAAAAAACTTTTTTTTAAAATCAATTCCTACTTTTTTTCACTATATTACGGAAAAGTCCTTTACAAATAAAGTTGAAATTTTACATAAATATTAATTCATTAAATAAATTAATGATAATGAATAATTAATGAGTTAATGAATTAATGAGATAATGAATAATTAATGAGTTAATATTTGAAAAACTGTATTAACATCAAGTGTCATCCACTACAAGTTCAAAAAAAATATATTTGAACTTGAGTGGATGAATAAAAAGTATTTTATGAACGACTAAAAATTTGAACAAGATAAATATAGGGAGAGTGTAAACTAATAGTAGGAATTGAAAAAGGGCCAAACAAAGAATATTTTTCTTCAATTACGATTAAGTGAGACTTGGATAATCAGGACGCTAATATTTTACATATTGTAGAACAATAATTTGTAAAACATTTAAAAAGTTAGTTCGGAATAACCAGGTTTTTGCGGAATACAATTTGAAAACTAATGGTTTAAATTAATGTAGATATGTATAACAAATAAATATATTTCAAAAGGAATTAACTTTAGAAACGAGTTCGTAATTGATAAATTTTGTTTTCTAAATTAATTGTTCTCAGAAATACCAAATCTGATAAAATGACTTTTAAATAGGTTTTGAAGTTTCAGATTTCTGTTAATTATTAAGAATTTGATTAATTGATTAGTTGTTAATTTGACAACTTAGTCAAAATCGTCAACAAATTATGAACGAAGTTGTTGGAATTAAATAAAATGCAATAGTTGACAAATATATCTTTGTTTCCAATATTAAGATTGAATTTTAAAATACACATTTGAACATTATATATGAACTATTGAATAATATAGATTAACGATAGGGTAAACAATTTGAGCTAAATCAACAATCGTTAAAAAGAATCTACAAAAATGTCAAATTCACATTTTTTTAATAATTAGTTATTGTCATATACAGAATTTTGATAAGCTCTATTTTCAGACAAAGTGCATTAAAATGTCCTTTATCATATGATTAATTAGAGTACAATTATAAGGAAAATAATTCCAATACATTTTATGTGTTTCATACAATCAATGCAAAGTTGATTTTAAATGCTATAATAAAATCAACATATTAATTTCAGGTGGGAAAATTCTTTCATACAATCAATTTTAATTGCATATGTAACGCATAAAATCTTTCGGCAGTATAAAATGTTAAATTTGCTCTTTTTGTTTCTGATATAAGCATGAAACACGATAATTTTTTCTGAGTTCTTCTTCAATTTGTTATTTAACATTTATATGGTATATTTATTTAAAATAAATACTTCAGATTGAATGAATCAAAAATCAAATTCAAAGAATACAACAAATCAATTTTTCGTATTAAATTGCGTTTGAAATAGAAAATTATAATCTTATTTGTTTAAAAAATTTTTTTTTTATAAATACATATTGCTAAAGTATGAATTTGGTAAATTTAAGTATTCAGTATTATCTTATACATAAATTCTTTTTATGAAAAATAAATAATTTGATATCATAAAAATTAAAATGTTTTAAGGGCCTGAATGGCCGAGTGGCTAGCGCTCTGCCGCTCGGTACCACAGGTTTCGGGTTCGAGTCCCGGCGGTGCCATGGATGTTTGTAGTGGATCGGAATCCACTTTAAAATGTGAGTCCCGATCTAATAGGATCGTAGAGCGTTGCGGGGGCATTGTTACTCCGCGGCTTATCTTCAAGCTACACGCGCCCCTTGGGTAATGCAAAGTGAGTACGTCTGTGCAGCGCTTGCCTTAAGGCATCCGACCAAGCTGTCTAAGTGTTTGCCAGCTGCATTAGAAAGAAGAAAAAAAAATAAAAACGTTTTAAAAATTTAAAAACGTTTAAAATTAACTCGTAATCATTAACCTTCAAGATGTAATATAAAATAATGAGCAATACATTTTAAATTTTAATGATTTTAATTGTACTAACGCATGGATGATGTGGCTATAAAATATTTCATGATGCAAGATTTTAAAATTATTGGAAAGCAAAAATATAAGAAAGATATCTATCTGCAATAATTTTATAAAAAATATTAATTTCGTTTAATATTAAAAATATATCAATTTTAATATTGCATTGAAATAAATGATTTAGCAAACCCCTACAGATTCAGATAAATATTATTACTTTAAATCAACTATTAGAGACTCTATGTATTTCATTAATTCAATTCTAATTGGAAATTACTAAATAATATAATAATGCAATTTTTTATATATTTTTATAATGAATTATTATTTTTATAATTAATTTTATTAATATTGATATATTTTAATTATATTTTTATATATTTTTACTTTTATATATAATTTCTTTTTAATAATATACTTTTTTTTTTTCTTTATTTTATTAATAATTTGAAAGAATAAGAGAATTGCCGATTTTACACTTTGCAAATTAAATACAGACAGCCTTTTTGAAATGTTATTAAATATTTAAACACTAGCTCAAAATATTAAAACGTTAGATTTAGCTCAAAATTTTTCATTCAAAAAATTAAAGACCGGTCTGAAATATAAACTATAATATAAATTAAAAAATTTTATAAAATTAATATAATAAATTTAATACAATATAAAAATAATAAAATTTATATAATATATAAAATTTTATAAACATTGTAATCTTTATTTATTAATACAATTAATTTAAGTTTTGAAGTTCAAATCATAGTTTATAGTTAATTATTAAGTTAAATATTAATTATTAATAATTAATTAAATACGCTATTTAACATATAATTAACAAGTAACATTAGAAATTTTGAATAAAAAAAATATTAGTCTTTCTGGATTTCATTATACATTCTTTACATTTCATCATTACTATATTTGTACTTTACAATTTTACATGTACTTTTACAATGTATTATTACGTGTACTTTACAATAATGTATTATTGAGTTTACTTGGAAAATTCCATCTCAAAACTAATTACGTTACAATTGCCATTTTGAAGTAACCATAATTTAATTTTATTAGTGAAGAGAAATCTAAATTGGCAAACTTTCAATGAAAAATATTAGTCTTTCTGGAATTATACATTATTTACATTTCATCTTTACAATTATAACAATTTTACGACTTTTGAATCAATGCAATCAATTACGTTCAAGACAAAAAAATGAAGAGAATCTAAAGCGATACGTTACGTCCTCCAAAAAAACAAAAAAATAAAAAGCGATAACGTTAAACGAATCAATTAAAACCGAACCGACTGAAACGAGTTTATTCACACAGGAAGCCAATGAGATGCAGTTATCCGTTATACGGTACTAATTTATTCATATTTAATCAAGGCGGCATAATTTCCACGGGAGTGTGCAGAAACGTTCGAAGTCCTTGTTTAGTTTATCGTCTGAAGGTTGAGAAGTTTTGGACACTCTTTGGTTGATTGATGTAATAGTTATTATTCAAGCTTTTCAATCTTCTCGAAAAGTTAGAACTGCATTAGCCATGATGTTTCGATAAATACGCAAGATTACCAATTTAAATATTGCTTATGATTATGTTTTTAATATTATGTGTTGTAATTTTCGGTACAAAATTTTTTTTTTTTTTTTTTTAATTAGTCTGATTGAATATTAAAGATTTCGATAATTTTCTATTATACACCTTTATATAAATCGATTTTGATATATGTAGTAAATTATATTATATATATATATAGTATATAAAATATAAGTAGTTTATATATTAATATACTATAATATATAATAAAGTATATTTAGTATATGTAGTATATTTTGAGAAATAAAATATTTCTTAAATATATTCATAATTAATTATATTTGATATTTCATTAAGTAACATTATTTATATATCATCATCATCACTGTCTCAACAGCACCATAGTGGGCCAAGGCCGTCTGCCTACTGGCAGGTCTCGAAAAAGGAAATGTTTCCTTTTTTATGGGGTTTAAAATGGATTCTGAACCACAACAAGCATGCACGGCACCGCTGGGTTTCGAACCCGAAACTTGTGACGTATATATATATTAAAATTAGATTATTTATAAAGAAATTATATATATATATATAGAGAGAGAGAGTTTTTAAACTGGTAAATATTTGGTACATTAAAGCATAATTTTAATAAATTTGATTCATACACTAATGTGGTAATTTTGATAACCATATTGCAATCATTATTAAAATGATCACCACATATTTTCCTGTGCTATTGGATGTTAATAAAAATACTTATTAAAATTATTTTTAAAAGAGGCCATTTTGAATTTTTCATTCATTAAATTTAAACAAAATACCAATACTTTTGTACTATAAAATAGAGTTCGTAATTGAATCCTTATCTTTAGAATACACATAATTAAATGGAGGATTCGAATCCTCGATTAATAACTATCTTTTTCAAACTTTTCATTATTTTATAATCTTAAGATTCATTTCTGTGGGAAGGTAAATTAAATATTCGTTCAAGGCGATTGTTAATTTAGATTAAAAATTTTAATAATAATTTAATTTTTAGTCATAAGCTCAATCTTAAAACTATATATTTTAAGCCTACTTAAATGAAACTATTTATGGTATATGTTATTGCCCGGCTGTATTTTAATCTAGTCTTTTAATGATTTTTTTTTTTTACTACAAATTCTTTTATAAATACTGAAATTTTCAAAACAGAAAAATATAGACAAAACGAGTAATTAAAAAAATAAAGAAAAATATTTAAAAATAGCATTTGTTCAAAAGGTTTAGTAACAAATGTTATGTAAGTAAAGCAAAGAACTTGAAAAATAGCTAAAAAATATGTATGAAGATATTGTAGAATTTTTCTCACTGGAAGATATATAGTGTTTCTGTTCCCAAGAGAAAGGAAAATATATTCTTTAACACTTGCATAACAACTACCTATCATTCAAATCTAACAGCAGATAAGCAGTATTGTTGGTAGTTATATTACATGCGATTAATGTTTTGTACTAATGAGAACAATCAGTCACTCAAATCTGATAGAAACAATTATAGATGAAATATGGACTACACCATGAGTTGTTGCATTTAATTGGTGACAGACCATGGGCTGAGGAAGTATCGACTCCAGTGAGATTTGATTTGAGACTGACTCCCCTTTCTTGATGTATTGTCTTAAAAGGAGGTTTTTGGAGAGGTTTGGTTTGGTTTGTCGCTCTACGGTCATCTTGTGTACAATTTAGCCTAAGCAGACCGGGACCAACAGTTTAACGTGGATTCCAAACCACCAACAAACATCCATGCCACCGCCAGGATTTGAACCTAAGCCTTCTGTACCAACGGCCAGCCAGTGGAGAAGGAGAGGAGTGTTCTGCGACGAGTCGACAAGTGTTGTTTTTCTCTTTTTCTGAAAGTGACTGAACAGGCTGGAGATTCCGCCCGTTTACGAAATGAACCCCTTGTGGTTTCGTATATCACGCGGGTGATGATTAAGGTCTGCCGCAGACCAGGCAATTGATTCGACGTAGACTCATGAACTCTGAAAATCACCGTCCTTGGAGTGAATTGCACTTGCGAATCAAATTTAATTCTTTATTTTTTTTTTTTTATAAATAATAATTTGTAATAAATAGAGTTCTGTATATATATATATATATATATATATATATATATAATGCTTGTAAATAAAAATTAAAATGTTCACATGAACCTAAAATTGTCCCTCTTCTTGAAGCCATTATAGGTTTATTATAGGCCGGGACATTACAATATTCATTGTTTTGCCAAAATAAAAAAGTACATTTTGAGAGCAATTAGATGCAATTTCTTATTTTATAAATTATGCATTTGTTTATACATATAAAAATTAACCTTTAAATAATTATATAAATATATCTTTAACCATTCCGTAGTTAAAAAAAAAGGTAATTTTTGAAATATTTATTTTAATTTATTAATATATTAACCCCAAAAAAGCGTTGAAACAATTCTAGATATTCGACGCAGACATTTGAGTTATAAAAATAAAAATAAAAAGAAGCAGACAAAAACATTTCGCAAAAGTTATAGTACGCCAAAGCATTTTCGGATAAATTCATAAATAAAATTATCGTCTGAAACTATTTTTTACTTTTTGCATATTGGCAACATTTGAAAAATCGTTTGATTTAATCTTTTCTTGCTTACTTTGTTATATTCTATTTATTATTTAAAAATATTTCGTAGTCGCAAGGAAAGAACAAACGGTATTTGAAAATGGATTATTTTTCATCGTAACAATGGTAAATTTGTTCGAAATATCGTTAAATTAGTAAATTTATTCCATTATACGGTGCAGGTGCGATAAAAACGGTTTAAAAGAAAATCGGATGAAAATCAACAAAGTTAACTTCTGCGTCATCAGAGAATTACAGTTAGAAAATTTATGAAAAGTCCATTTTTGAGTGCTGTAAGAATCTTCTATAGAATTACTGAAACACTGTTTACTTCAATTTCACTTGAAACATTTCGATGCGTTCAGATCAACAAAATTACATGGACGTTCTGCCAGGAAGAAAGGTTTTTGTAAGTGCGAAAAATGGATAATTTATGCTTTCCTTCGTGAAAATTCTGATAAATAAATCGAAACGTATTGGACTTGCGTTTTATTTGTTGATGAAAACAAATTTAACTTTTTTGGTTCCGATGGACGCATAATTTTATAGAGAAGAAAAACTGAGGAACTTTGTTCCAAGAAGCATTAGAACTGCAAGAAAAAAAAAACATTAGAACTCCAAGAAATTTGCATAATGAAAATGATGTTTGATTGTTCTTCTGTGAGATGTGCATGTCAACATCAGGATAAAGGTAATATGGTATTTATTTACTGCATAATGAATCATGCCTTTATTTAAATATTTTTAAAAATAAGAAAATAAATAAAATTTTCAACTTACAATTTGGATTTTAGAAACGGCTTCTTTTTATTAAGATAACGATCCTAACGGCTCTCAAAATATCTATGCATCAGGTATAATAGTCCACAAGGTATGAAAATTGTCGCCGGATTTAAACCCAATAGAACACATCTGAAAAGAACTGTAAGTTAGAATATGGAGAGACAACAATAAACAAAAAAACCCCGAACTAAAAACAATAATGATCGAAGAATGGAGGAACATAGATAAATAAAATAAAAACAGTAAACGCTTTAAGCAAATGTTTAAAAGTTGTGGAAGCCGCAGGATATGTTACTAAGTAGTAATTAATAGAAACATTACATTATTTATTTATTGATACATATTTTTTTAAGTGTACAAGGTCTTCTGTGAGGTAACTTTTTGTTAATTCTTGATTCTTCTTTTTCATTGGGCGGCCTGATGGCCTATTGGTTAACGCTCTGGCCATTGGAACCACAGGCTTCGGGTTCGAAGTCTAGTGGTGGCATGGAGGTTTGTGAGTGGTTCGGAATCTACATTAAACTATAAGTCCCGTTCTAATTAGCCTAAAGTATGCAAAAAATGATCGTAGAAATGATTTATTGGCGTACAGCCTTCGAAATCTGCCAGAAAGCAAGAGATGTTTTCTTTTAACAGGATAGGGTTATCAGTCATACAGTATGTTGTCCATCATACCATCAACTATCCCGGTCTATTGTCAGTCCTAATAGACGGGGGCCTGTGGTTTAAAGGGGATTTCGAACCATTACAAACATCCATGGTACCACCGGGACTCGAACCCGAATCCTGTGGCCCTGAGCGCCAGATCGCTAGTCACTTGGTCGTCAAGCCCCGATTTTTTATTATTGGTTTTTTAAAAGTTTTTGCTATGTTCTTCAAATATTTAACGTAGTTTTGTCTAAAAAAAGTTATAGATGTTATTTAAAAAATGTCATTCTGAGATATTAATCGTTATTAATGGATAGAGCATTATTTCATTGAAATTCTTAAGTGTATGAATACTCTTGGGAATTACTTTACATAGAATACTAAAAATTCTTCATGATGATCGCATTAAATAAAATTTAATACTAATAAATCAATGTGTTGCATTGAAAATAAGTTCTGTATTTTACCACTCCAGCAAAAATTGTCAGGTGTCAGTATCATGTACCGACTTTGATACTTTCTTAGCATATTGTATTAGCTGTGTCAAAACATTTATTTTCAATATTTCTTTCAGCATTTTTGGAAATTTTGAAAAATGGTTTTCTTTTAACGGGGTATTGTTGTCAACCATACAGTATGTTGTCCATTATACCATAACAACTATCCCGGTCTATTATTAGTTATGACTGATAATAGACATGCAAGGAATGCAGTTTAAAGGAGTTCGAACCCCAGTTCGTTCAGTGCAGTTCGAACCACTACAAACATTTATGGCATCGCAGGGACTCGAACCTTGTGGCACCGAGTGTCAGAGCGCTAGTCACTCAGCCATAAAGCTTCAATTTTTGATTATTGGTTTTAAAACATTTTTTGCTATGTTCTTCAAATATTTAACGTAGTTTTGGCTAAAAAAAGTTATAAATGTTATTAAAAAAATCTTATTCTCAAATATTAACTTTTATTAATGGATAGAGCATTATTTCATTGAAATTCTTAATTGTATGAACACTCTTGGGAATTACTTTACGTATAATACTAAAAATTCTCCATGCTGATCCCATTAAATAAAATTTAATACTAATAAATCAAAGCGTTGCATTGAAAATAAGCACTTTATTGATGCGTTTATACTTATAAATCAACGAAAGTAAATTATTAAAATGCTACCACGTTTTATCTTTCCAAACTGCTACGAACAATTTTCAGTTTACCAGTCAATAAAAAAGCACAAAGTGCTCGCATAAATTTACAATTCATAAAAGGCAAACTGAAACAGGAGTTAAAAGCATTTTGTCAAAGCCTTTCATAATCTAAAATTCTCTTTACTAAACGAGCAGCTATTCTGATAAAAGCTCGTAATGCAAAAGAGCGGAATAGGCGCACGTTTAAATTCTCTGATAAGAGTTTTCTGCACCATTCTTCAAAGGATACGTGCAACATGTGATGTTGCTGTATGGTGTTGAGTTTCATTTTCTTGGCACGTAACGTGCATACACTAGAAAGAATTTTGGACATAATCCAAATGTTTATTTGTTGTATTTTTTCAGTCAGGAATAAAAAGAAAATCAGATTGGATTCTATCAGCGCCAAATAGGAGCAGGTGGTTGAAATTTAAGATTTTTTTTTACTTTCTGTATTTTTACTACCTTCAGCAAAAATGTCAGGTGTCAGTATCATGTTCCGACTTTGATACTTTCTTAGCATATTTTATTAGCTATGCCAAAACATTTATTTTCAATATTTCTTTCAGCATTTTTGGAAAATGTCAAAAAAGTTTTCACTCTTGCTTATTTATACGAGGAATAAATGCAAAAGTGAAGTAATAACTAAATAAACCCGACAAAAATGTAAAATATTTTAGTATTTATTGCTATAGTATTTGATGCAGTCAGTGTTTTCTAGTATTTAATGCATTCAGTTTTTCCTAGTATTTGATGCGTTCAGTTTTTTCCTAGTATTTGATGCGTTCAGTTTTTTTCTAGTTTTGATGCGTTCAGTTTTTTTTTTCTAGTGTTTGATGCGTTCAGTTTTCTTTTTAGTATTTGATGCGTTCAGTTTTTTTTTTCTAGTATTTGATGCGTTCAGTTTTTTTTTTTTCTAGTATTTGATGCGTTCAGTTTTTTTCTAGTGTTTGATGCGTTCAGTTTTCTTTTAGTATTTGATGCGTTCTGTTTTTTTTCTAGTATTTGATGCGTTCAGTTTTTTTTTTCTAGTATTTGATGCGTTCAGTTTTTTTTTCTAGTATTTGGTGCATTCAGTTTTTTTTTTCTAGTATTTGGTGCATTCAGTTTTTTTTTTTTTTTTTCTAGTATTTGGTGCATTCAGTTTTTTTTTTCTAGTATTTGGTTTCAGTTTTTTTTTTTTCTAGTATTTGGTGCATTCAGTTTTTTTCTAGTATTTGGTGCATTCAGTTTTTCTAGTATTTGGTGCATTCAGTTTTTTTTTCTTAGTATTTGATGCATTCAGTTTTTTTCTAGTATTTGGTGCATTCAGTTTTTTTTTCTAGTATTTGGTGCATTCAGTTTTTTTTTTCTAGTATTTGGTGCATTCAGTTTTTTTTTTCTAGTATTTGGTGCATTCAGTTTTTTTTTCTAGTATTTGATGCATTCAGTTTTTTTTTTTTCTAGTATTTGGTGCATTCAGTTTTTTTTTAGTATTTGGTGCATTCAGTTTTTTTTCTAGTATTTGGTGCATTCAGTTTTTTTTTTCTAGTATTTGATTCAGTTTTTTTTTCTAGTATTTGGTGCATTCAGTTTTTTTCTAGTATTTGGTGCATTCAGTTTTTTTTTTCTAGTATTTGGTGCATTCAGTTTTTTTTTTTTCTAGTATTTGGTGCATTCAGTTTTTTTTTAGTATTTGGTGCATTCAGTTTTTTTTTTTTATTTAGTATTTGCATTCAGTTTTTTTTTCTAGTATTTGGTGCATTCAGTTTTTTTCTCAGTATTTGGTGCATTCAGTTTTTTTTTCTAGTATTTGGTGCATTCAGTTTTTTTTCTAGTATTTGGTGCATTCAGTTTTTTTTTTCTGTATTTGGTGCATTCAGTTTTTTTTCTAGTATTTGGTGCATTCAGTTTTTTTTTTTTCTAGTATTTGGTGCATTCAGTTTTTTTTCTAACAATTTGGTGCATTTACTAGTATTTGGTGCATTCAGTTTTTAGTATTTGATGCATTCAGTTTTTCATTTAGTTAATATAGATGCATATAATTAAATATAGTTTTTTTTAAGTTTTTGATACTTTGCACATAAATATGATTATTAAATTACCGAATAAAAGTGGTTCAAAAATATTCAACAAATTTAAGAACTTTAATCATAGAATTAAGTAAGAAAATATTTCAAAGCATGATTTGCGAAGGCAGATAAAATTATCAATATCATTTATTCTGTTTACAGTACATTTTATTAACTTATCTATTGACAGAAAAGAATGTAATAAACATGACAAACATCACAAAAAGAATGAACTAAATTCTATGGATGTTTTGCATCAAATTTTTATAAATATTTAAAATATCTTTTGATAACAACATACAATGCGTGATTTTAAATATGCACGCCGTAATTGATTATAACTTAATTTGATTCACATATCATTTATCAAAAATTTAAAGTATCAATTAATATTTATACACTGTTTAAATAACAAGAATCTATAGTAGAGATAAAATGAACTTTTTAAAGGAAAACTTTTAGTGAAAGTATTACCATTAATTATTCTTTTCTGTGTATTATATAATATGTATTTTTTCTGTATTATATATAATGCTAATTTTCTAATTCAAGTGAATTATTAAATGTTTCTGCGAAACTCAGTATACGCAATTTCATAATAAAACTAATTTGTATAATAAATGCAAAAAGCTTTTGCCAGTTGGATTATTGCCAAGCAATTAAGTATATTACTAATTTTTTTTTTATAATACACGTAGTTACATATTTTAAAAGAAAATTAAAATTAGAAAAAATCGAAAATGTAACGAAATATGATTTGCAATGTTTTATTGCAGTATTGAGATTTTTTTTTTTTAATGGTTGTTGAAATGTGTTGAAATTTGTATTATGAATCACATAGTTTATAAACAGTAACTTACTTTCTTTAATTAGTCAGCTTTAATCTTAGAATTGGTTTTTAATATCAGCAAAAAAAAAAATCTGTGTCTGAATATATCTTTGTTTTATTCAGAACGTTATTTTTAATAAAACGTTTTTCATTTTCATCAAAAAAATTAAAAATTCCAATATAGTAAGTAATATAATAAAAAAAAAAAGTTTAAAAATATATACTTACTAATACTAGATAATTCAAAAAAAAAACTTTTAGAAAATAAATGAAATTTGATAAATGGTATATTACATTTCTATACGACAGGGATAGTATTTAAAAACAAGGATAGTATTTGGAACAAATATTCAACCCAATGTACCTAATTTTAAAAGACCTATGTATACTATGTATATCCTAGTATGTATCTAAACCCAATGTACCTACGTATACCCAATGTACCAAATTTTTAGCAACATCCAAATTTTTGAAACAAACTTGAAACCAAGAACTAAATATCAAAAGTAAATAAAAGAAAGAAGTCCATTACAGCAGGCATGCATCTACTTGTTTTATATTTTTACTAAAATATAACTATTAGATAAAGCTTTCTTAGAATTTAGAATTATTAAAATTTTAGAATTGTTAAAAAGAATTTTTTTAAGTTGTATAATAACAAAATATACAAAGAATCATTCCCATTTAAAACTAAATAATGTTATTGATGTGTTTTTTTACAAAAATGGAATCATTCTATTTAATAACTAAAATAAAAAATAACTTCATAATCATCATCATATAATAGTCCTTCTACTTTTCTGCTCAAAGTTGAAAAAATATTATGAAAATAGTCTAAGTCAGATTTAAAAAGTTTAAAAGTAGGAACAAAAAGGTTTCAAGTTAGCCTGACATCATGTAAAGTGGATTCAGCCAACAACTTAACCGATTGCCTTACTATTTGACTATTGATACTGCTATAACAATTGCCTAACTATATTGAAATAAAAATTGCTTTTTTATTTGACTTGATATTACAATAACAATTACTTAACTATTTGACTATTGATACTACTATAACAACTGCCTTATTATTGATGCCATCATATTATGAAAATTGCCTTATTATTTGACTATTGATACTACTATAACACATCACTCAAAAGTCTGCGGTCTAGCTAAGAAAAACATTTTTTTTTTTTTAGAAATTCGATTTTATTCGTCAACATATTCTCCTTCAAGGGTATTTATTCAACATTCATTCCGACTCTTCTCTAACTTTTCAATGCCTTTTTGTAGAAAGATTGTCTTTGCTCTCAAAGCAGGCCTCTGTTTCGGCAATCATTCTTCATTTGAGCAAAACTTCTTTCCCTGGAGCATCTTTTTGATGTTTGCAAAAACCAATAGTCGCTGGGGGCTAGATCTGGAGAGTACGGTTGATAGGGAAGCATAATTCATTCAATTTAACGATAGTTTTCCTCGACTTGTGACAAGGGGAATTATTTTGGAGAAGCAGTACTTTTTTCTTAATTTCTACACTCAATCGATCCAATAATGACACGTAATATTTGCTAGTGATAGTTTTATCTTTCTCAAGATAGTCGATGAACAAAATATCATGCGTGTCGCAAAATACGGATGCCATAACCCCTGCCTGCTGATTTTTATGTTTTTGATGGCTTTGGATGACTTTTAACCGGCTGATGTCTACTCATCTGATGATCATTTTGATTCAGGTGTGTAGTAGTGGATCCATGTTTCATCTATTGTCACATACCGACGCAAGAAATCCTTTTTTATCTCGCTTGAACAGCTCCAAACAGCGCTCTGAATCTTCAACCCATTGTTGTTTTCGGTCTGGTATGAGCAAACGCGGCACCCACTTCGAAAGCAACTTATGCATGCTCAAATTTTCGTGTAAAATTGTAAAAACACTACCTTCTTATATCTTTAAGGTGTCAGCTATCTCACACAACTTCACTTTAAGGTCTTTCAAAACTTTTTGTGTGGACTTTTTAAACTTTCAAGAACAACTGTGAATTTGGTCTACCAGAGCGTTCAGCTTCATAGGTGTTAGTACTATCATATTTAAATTCAGAATACTAGTCAATTTCTTTCTGGTTCTCTGGTTCAGAATCTCCACTGTTTGGCTTCAAACAGTGGCATGATAAGCACTATGGAGATTCAACTTCAAAGTATTTTTCCCCATCAAAAACAATGTTTAATCAACATAAGAAATTCTTTTTCAATTCCTACTATTAGTTCACACTCTCCCTATATATATTTATATATTTTTGTTCAAATTTTCAATCGTTAAAAAATACTTTTTATTTATCCACTCGAGTTCAAATACATTTTTTAAACTTGCAGCGGATGACACTGATGTTAATACAGTTTTTTTCAAATATTAATTAAGTAATATTAATTTTTAATATTTTAAATAGAGTTTTAACGGTTTGTAATAAAAAAAATTGAAATCGACAAGCAGTTACTCAATCGGTAAAATGCAAGGATTTCAGTATTTTTCACGTGAAGGTGAAGAACGCGAGTTCAATTCTTGCGAAAATCAATAATTTTTTGATAAATATTTGACAATATTTGCTTTAAGTAGACGTTTTATCCACTTAATAGACCACTTAATATTGTGATTCTGTCATGTGTATATACATATTTATATTAATTTTAATTATTTAATAAAAAAGTAACTAAAATAAAATTTTTATTTGTTGACCTAAGTAGGAATTAACTTAAAATTTTTTTTTATATTACTTGTTTATCAATTATTTTAAAAATACAAAAATGGGGTCACTAAAATCACTGTAACCAGTAAACTAATTATCAGAATAATCAAACTAATTATCAGAAATTTTGACGCATAGATTGAAGAATGCTATTATCCAGAAATCACATGGGTCTGTTAACAGTGGTGCCATATATGTGTCAGACCGGAGACTTATTGAGTGATGTGTTAACAATTGCTTAAGTATTTGACTATTGATACTTCTCTAACAATTGCCTAACTATTTTATTATTGATACTATTAACAATTGCTTTACTATTTGATTATTGATTACATATTAATACATATTGAATTGTATTGGCAACCTATCCATTATAATGCGATACTAACACATAAAAATTAGCAGTCAAAGTATCTCTATATTAAATAAAAATTTTCTATATAATAATAAAATGGAAAACGTAGTTTATAAAAAAAAAAAAAGAATAAACACTAAATAAATATCCAACACTGCTTTATTTCGAAGAATTAAGGGTTTGTCCCTGCTTTTTATAACTATTCTCAGAAAATCGATAACGCCCAGACGTCGAGTAATTACCATTATTCTATTTTCAAAGGTGGTTAAGTGGTTTATGCTATCTTTCTTTATCCTAAGAGGTATCTGCAATATTCAGATGCACTGTTATTATTAAAAGAAAATAAGTTATTTTTGCGAAGATAACGAAACCTATTAAGAAAATTAGTTATAACTATCTTCAAAGAACACATTTTCTCCCACGAAGACATTTTACTGTTCAGGATGTCTAAGGTAATTTAATACGATGCGCATATGAGAATTATTTGCTTAGTTGCGGAGTAATTTAAACTTTTTTTGTAAAAGATATACAATGAAATAAAAATTTACTCCTCCATGCTTCCTTTTTTTGCAATAATTGCCAAACTTATTTGTCCTATCATCACTTTTCATACTTTCTTTAAAAGAACATATATTTTTTTTTGTTCTAATGCAGCTGGCAAACACTTAGACAGATTGGTCTTAGATGCCTTAAGGCAAGCGCTGCACACACGTTACTCACTTTGCATTACACAGGGAGCGCTTGTAACTTGAAGATAAGCCATGGATGCGGAGTAACAATGCCCCCGCAACGCTCTGTGATTCTATTAGACCGGGACCTACGGTTTTTAAAAGTGGATTCCGAACCACTACAGACATCCATGACACCGCCGGGACTCGAACCCGAAACCTGTGGTACCGAGCACCAGAGCGCTAGCCACTCGGCCATTCAGGCCCTTAAGAGAACATATAAAAAGATAAAATAAAAAACTAAGCATTAATATATCAACCTATAGGGGCCTGGTGGCCGAGTGGCTAGCGGTATGGCGCTCGGTACCACAGGTTCCGGGTTCGAGTCCCGGCGGTGCCATGGATGTATGCAGCGTTTCGGTATCCACATTAAACCGTAGGTCCCGGTCTAACATGACCGTAGAGCGTTACTGGTGTATTGTTACTCCGCGTCCGTAGCTTATCTTCAAGCTACACGCACCCCTGGATAGAGCTACGTGAGTAACGTCTGTGCAGCCCTTGCTTTAAGGCATCAAAGACAACTGTCTAAGTGTTTGCCAGCTGCATTAGAAAAATATATCAACCATGCTGTAAATAAGACAATTATTATTTCATAATCCAGGTCTAGCGGCCTAATGTCCTATTGGGTAGCACTCTTCCCTATTGTATCACAAGTGTCAGGTTCGAATCCTGGCTGTGGAATGGATGTTGTGAGTGATTCGGAATCTAGGTTAAACTGTAGGTCCCGGTCTAATTTGTCTAAAGTGTGCAAAAACACTGACCGTAAATAAACAAACCAAACCACAATGCTGATCTAAGAATAGTAGGTATATGCTATTAGGACAAGAAATAATGATATTATTCTTTGAATCGTTGCCGAACAGTTAAAAAAAAATTATCTTTTCTTCCTTCTTGGGGGCCTGAATGGCCGAGTGGCTAGCGGTATGGCGCTCGGTACCACAGGTTTCGGGTTCGAGTCCCGGCGGTGGCATGGGTGTTTGTAGTGGTTCGAATCCACTTTAAACTGTATGTCCCGGTCTGTTTAGCCTAACGTGTTCACAAGATGACCGTAGAGCGACAAACCAAACCAAATATCTTCCTTCTTTGGTTCCAAACCATGGCGGTGTCATGGATGTTTGTTAGTGATTCGGAATCTACTTTAAACTGTAGGTCTCGATCAAATTAGCCCTAGTGCACAAGATAACCGTACAGCGACAAACTAAACCTTCTCTTCCTTCTTTATGTTTTCACCATCCCCTTATTTTCATTGAGCCTGATGGCCAATTGCCTAGCGCTCTGGTCAATTGGCCGTCAACCAAAACCTTACGTTCATTAAACATCCCCTAAACGCACTCTAGTCTACTATCAAGCCTCTTGATCTTTCCATTGCCCCTGGGGATGGTAACGCCCATTTTGGGAACTAGGGTTTTATTGTTATAACTTTTTATATTTTTTTGAAGCATATTTTGAATGTATGAATTTGTAATTAAAATTTTAAATTAATGTTTTCTTTTTAAAACAATTTAAATATGCAATATTCATATTTCAAAACTTTGTTACAGAAAATATAAATCATTTTTTTAATTCCTTCTATTAGCTCACACTCTCCTATATATATATATATCTTGTTCAAATTTTCAATCGTTCATAAAATACTTTTTATTCATCCACTCAAGTTCTAATGAATTTTTTTTTGTAGTGAATGACACTGGGTGTTAATACAGTTTTTTCAAATATTAATTCCTTAATTAAATTTAATTAACTAAAATAACATTTTTCGTTGTTGACATAAGTAGGAATTGACTTTTAACATTTTTTTTATATTACTTGTTTTGTGTGTGTTCACCGTATATACTACATTTATTTCTGAAGCCGCATGTACACTTGAATAAGTAAATTTTGAGCGCCGCACACAAACGCACTTTTAAATCTGTTTATTGAAATTTGGACGGGAAAAAAAGCAGTGTATGCGAAAATGTGTCGAGAGTCATTCATTCTACGTGGCTTTCTAGAGCGATAGTAATAATACCTGAGCTCGGTTGTTTGTCACAAATAAAATGATTTATAAATAAAAAATATTGGGAACTCGCTCATAAGGGATGATTGAGGGTTTGTTCTGAAACTCAAGAAAAAAAAAAACCGAGCATTCTAGCGAATATTTCAGAATTTGTAAACATGCTTATCTTTTTATAGAAAATTAGCAGTGGTGTAGCAAGTTTAGACCAGTGGTTCTCAAACTTTTTGAAGTCGAAGAGCATTTGAAATCCTACAAATAGTTGTAGTCGCACTATATACAGGAAATTGCTGAGATATATATCATAACTAGAAAATCCGGCCACGCGTTGCTGTGGCTTTCTTGTATTTCGTTCAATTATTAGATACTAGAATTGGTATAGTTAAGGAAGTGATTGGTAAAGATTGATGAAAAGTTCAAATTAAGCTTCAACGAATAGAAATGTTTAATTTTTTATTAATTTAATGAATGAAGCTGATAATGTTGATTTTTAACACTTTATAATTATTTTACCAAATTTAATTTTTAATAATCATTACTTTCATTTATCAAAGAACTAAGCGATGAACACTATTTTTGCAATAGCTCTTTGTACTGCTTGTTCGATAAAATTCTACTGACATTGAGTTGTCACACGTTTTTCAGAACTGGCCATAAAATAAATGTGAAGAAATTTTGGCTCTTCGTTAGGTATTGGCATCAACGACTCGATCTTATGGTACACCTGACCTTGTATTTTGAATGTACTTTCAAAATTACGTCCATCGGATGAGAAATCGCAAATTTTAGTTGCGCCAAATGACGAAATATGAAAATTGTCGATTTTTGCATTTAAATAAAAAAAAAAAAAAAAAAATCTGTATAAAAACTATCCTATCTCTCAAGTTGGAACACAATACACATTTAAGAAAAAAAAAAAAAAAATCGGATTGTTAGTTTCAGAGTTCATCCCGAATAAACACATCGTGACACGGGAATTATATATAATAGATTGATGGATATAAAATGAAATCAGTCATTCATAACCACAAATTCGTTGAAAAGTCCATTGTAACATTAGACATTAAATTTTTGTTTACATTTCGTATATCTCATATAAAACATTAAGAAACTGGTAGATGTTCTGGGAGAATTTTCATAAACAATTGTTCTCCCACGAATCAGTTCAACAAAATGAACGGAGTATTTCTAAGCCTGGTAAGTTTCTATGCATTTAGATACGTGGAAAGTTTTCGATTTATTTTCCTTTTATTCTAAAATGTGTATTTTTCGAAATTCTGTTTTTAAATTATTCTGTTTAATAAACTCCGTTTTATAACTTGCTGAAATATCCCTCGTATTGTGAATGAAATGTTTCTATTATATATATATTAATTTTTTTATAACATAAACTGAAAACTGTCGCTTACCTAATGTCTAGACGAGCAGTTGCTTTTATTATATTCGAAAACGGAATTGTATATATTGCTAAGGAGGCCCATGGCCCTCTAATAAATTGGTCTGTCTGCTCTAGACGAGTAGTTGAAAAATAATATAGTTTTAAAATTTTGTGGTACATTTTTAGTGTCTTTATTCGTAATTTAACTTTTACATCGATAATACAGACGTTTTATATAGAAATATACTATATAAATTAATATACAGATATAAATACAGATTATATATACAGATAATAAAATTATATATATATATACTAGTTGACCCGGCAAACGTTGTTTTGCCATATACATGATTTCTATAAAATAGTTTTTGAGTTAAATAAAAAAAAAAAATTATAAGTGTATGGAAATGTGGTTATTATTGGAAGAGGAATGGAACGTTGCAGACAATGACGCCCATAAATTGATAATACACTAACCATTTATTTATTTCATCCTTTATACTTTATCAAATTAACAAATATATTTTAAATTACATTATATAATAGCTGTATATACATCAAAAATAGTTATTTACATATTTACTACTAATTATGGCAATTAAAAAAATAATCAGCATCAGTCTCTAAGTGCAATGGAGTGTACAATATTTTTGGTTGGTCCGTCTTTAGCCAACACAAACAAACTGGAGGGTTTACCCACACGCGAACATGGTTGTCCGTGGGAAAACATGGTGTACCCAAATCTAAGCCACAAACAGACATCGTTTGGCCTTGCGACTTATTGATTGTTATTGCGAATGCCAATCTAATTGGAAATTGAATACGTTTGAATTCAATTGGCCCATCTGTTGGGAATAATAGGGATTCGTGGCAGCAATATATTTTCGCCTCGGTACTTCCATTCAAAATGCTGGCTTCGATAACGTTTTTCATTAATTTTTTAATTACTAATCGTGTTCCATTGCACAGTCGTGGTGGGTTCAAATTACGAATCAAAATAACTGGAGATCCAACCTTTAATTGTAAATGATGCGGTGGCATGCCTGGCAAATCCAATGAATTCAAAAACTCAATTGGATAATTTACAGCTTCATTGGCATCGCAAACTGTATCGATAGATTTGTATGACACCAAGTCCCAGGCAACAACTGTTGTATCTTGAATTTAAACCATTGACGTCCACATTTTTTGATGCCAAAATTGCTCTTTCTGCCAAGCAATCAAGATTTTTGAATTGTGTGCATACATCGGGAAATATGTGGTCGATGAGACTATTTTGCGAGTCGATTATTGTGCAGAAATCTGTCGGAAATTTTATGCATCCAGTATTTTCATGTACAGCAACTTTTCCATCGCCAATATCTAACAGTTGTTTTGAGAATGTTTCAGCGGATGGATCTTGAAGCATTTGAACTCGCATGTTAACTTTTAGTTGTAATTTTTCAACATTACGCCACAATGACGATGATTTTAAGCAAGCGTTGATCTCATCATTGTAAACGTTGAACTTTCGATAATCTTATGCTTTCGAATTGCAAATAACACTTACTTTGCTGGAATCCCAGATTCACCACAATAAAGTAAATTACAACACAATTACACTTGTAAGTTAAAACGCAATAACAGCCATCTTTTTTTTCTTAGAACAATAATAAAGTTGCCAATTTTGCTTAACTAAACATTAAATATAATTTAAATATAATTTAATGCTACACGTGCAAAGAATATAACTTAACAAAACATTAACTTAAAACAACTTAAGACATTACACGTGAATTACTGTATATTGCGTACTGTTATATTGGCGCTTCACGTGCCAATATAACAGTATTTGACTTACCTTAACAATGATAAAACGCGTATATTTATTTAACACGTAAATATTTCTCTTTTTAAATTAAAACTATTCCCACAAAAATGTTGCGTATTATATATACAGGTAAAAGCAACGGCCGTGGTTAGCGCGAGTTAACAACACGTGTTGATTTATATAAGATCACTTAATTAAATAAAAATCAAAAAAATGAAGCCGATTAAAGACTTTAATTTTGTTTAAGCGCGCGTGTTGTAATATCATGACTAAAATTTAAAAAAAAAAAACACTACATTGTTGCCACTACATTGGTTTGCCAAAGAAATTTTTAAAAATATTTAGGTGGGCCACCCTTATCACTTAGGGGTTTAAAAAATAGATTACGACCGATTCGCAGACCTACCAAATATGCACAAAAATTTTCATAAGAATCGGTCGAGCCGTTTCGGAGGAGTTTGGCAACAAACACTATGACACGAGAATTTTATATATTAGATATATATTCTAATGCAGATGGCAAACACTTAAAGATTTGTCTTTGATGCCTTAAGGCAAGTGCTGCACTGACGTTACTCACTTAACACTACCCAGGAGGTGCTACGGACGCGGACTAAAAATACCCCTGCAACGCTCTACGATCATGTTAGATCGGGACCTACGGTTTACTTACCGAACCACTACCAACATCCATGGTACCGCCGGGACTGGAACCCGAAACCGAGCGCTAGCCACTTAGCCATCAGGCCCATATATTTATATATACATACATACATACAAATAAATACATTACATACATATATATATACATGCACGCACAGTCACATATATCATATATACATTATACGCACGCACAGTCACATATATCTATATTATTGCAATATAAAATTTAAATTACGAATACAGACACTAACAATGTACCACACCAATGCAAAACTGCATTCTTTTTCAACAACTCATCTAGAACAGTCGACGGACAAATCTATTCGAATGCCACGGAACCTCCCGAGCAATAAATGCAATTCCCCTTTTCGAATATCACAAAGGCAACCCCTCGTCTGGTCTGTAGGTAAGTGACAGTTTTCATTTCAGATGTGTCACGCCGTTTCCTCTTTTCCTCACACGGAACAACGCATTTAATTCCTCCTCCTTTTCGTTCTATTGCTTTGCCGAGTGAAGTATCTCCGTCGCATTTTGATCGAGCCACGGGAGGGAAATAATTACGGGAAAGAGTTAAGTGGGTGGATAAATTTATTAAGATGCTATTTGCTGATAACGATGTGCGTTTTCTTTTGAACGGAAATAACTGGTTCATGGAACTTGCGCTCGAATTTAACGCATGAGAAAAGAAGTGTCATCTGACAAAAAAGAAATATTTTATTGTTTTCATTGATTATACGAAATAATAAATTAAAAGAGTTTAATTAATGGCTTACTCATTTTGGAAAAAATAACAGAATACATTTTCAAGCGGTCATAAGCAATAAATAATAGAGAGTTTTTGCATACCGTATTTTGGACGTCCGGCACTTTTTTCTCCCTTACGCGCATGCTCATAGCAAATTGCGCATGCGTATCTGTAACAATGTTTCTTATGAGCATGCGCGTTATGGAGAAAAAAGTGACGGACGTCCAATATACGGTATGCAAAAACTCTCTAATATGCAGCCTCTATACTATTCTTTTGTCTACAGAAGGTCAAATATAACTTTGGAATACATACCGCAAATATAATTTTGGATAATATAAACTTTGGAATATATACAACAAATATAACTTTGGAATATATACAACAAATAGCCTGAATAGCCTTGAATAGCCGAGTGGCTAGTGCTCTGTACTATAGGTTTCGTGTTCTAGTCCCCGGCGGTGCCATGGATGTTTGTAGTGGTTCGAATCCACTTTAAACCGTAGGTCCCGGTCTAACAGGAACGTAGAGCGTTGCGGAGGTATTGGTACTCCGCATCCGTAGCTTATCTTCAAACTACACGCAACCTCTGGGTAGTGTAAGTGAGTAATGTCGGTGCAGCGCTTGCCTAAATTCATGAAAGACAAATGTATAAGTGTTTGCCAGCTGCATTAAAGAAATAAAATAATATACAAACCCCTCCCCCATATTTATATATAAATTGTAAACTACATACATACATACATATGCATGTATGTATGCATGTATGTATTATATATATATATATACACAGTCCAGTCGCATTAATGTGACCACCTGCCAAAAAGCCAGAATATACACTTTGTATATTCTGGCTTTAATTGAATGTGGTATTTAAGTTTTATTAAATGGAATTCTTTGTATACCCTCCACTGCAATGTGCCGCCACCTGCCTTTTTGTGATTGGTTATTTCACGCTGACGTCGAAAGTAGGTGGTGGTCACATTAATGTGACTGGACTGTGTATATACATACAATATAAAATTAAAATTACGAATACAGACATTAACAATGCACCACAGCAATCCAAAACTATACTGTTCTTTTTCAACAACTCATCTAGAACAGTCGACGGACAAATCTATTCGAATGGCACGGAATCTCCTGATAATAAATGCAATTCCCCTTTTCGAATATCACAAAGGCAGCTCCTCGACTGACTGCAGGTAAGTGACAGTTTTCATTTCAGATGTGTCACGCCGTTTCCTCTTTTTCCCACACAGAACAACGCATTTAATTCCTCCTCCCTTTCGTTCTATTGCTTTGCCGAGTGAAGTATCTCCGTCGCATTTGGATCGGGGCCACGGGGAAATAATTACAGGAAAGAGTTAAGTCGGTGGATAAATTTATTAAGGTGCTACTATTGCTGATAACGATATGCGTTTTCTTTTTGAAAGGAAATAACTGATTCGTGGAACTTGCGTTCAATTTAAACGAATGAAAAAAGGAGGGCCGTCTGACGTAATAGAAATGTTTTATTGTTTTATTTGATTATAAAAAATTATTAATTAAAACAATTTAATTAATGAATTAATCATTTTGGGAAAAAAATAGCAGAATGTATTTTCAAGCTGTCATAAGCAATAAATAACTGTCATAAGCAGCCTCTACACTATTCTTTTGTGTACAGAAGGTCACATATAACTTTAGAATATATACAAGAAATATAACTTTGAAATATATACATCATAACTTTAGATAATATAACTTTGGAATGTATACAGCAAATATGAATATATTTTAAAATCATATTTGCTGTATACATTCCAACAAATATAAATACATTAATATAACTTTAATTGTAACTTTGTTTCTCAGCACTTTTTAAAAATGAAATTGAAAATATGTTTTGTTAAAATTATGATTAATAAGGTTTTATCCTGTTGCATTCATTTTTAACAGAAATTTGAGTACAGATTGAACAATTGGGATTGCATAATAGAATCCAAACTGTAATTTTCTAATTTATCACTAGAGCTTTCAAAGATTCCCATACAATGCATCCATGTTATATTCACAGAAACTGTCATGATTTACTAATTAAAAAAATAGCAGAATGTAGTATCAAGCAGGTCATAAACAATAAATAACACGCAGCTCTACACCATTCTTTTGTGTACTGAAGTCAAATGTCAAAAAAATAACGCGCGTCAAATGTCAAAAAAAAAATAACAATGAAATCACAATAGAAGGAATGTTGTCAGATGTACGATATCATAAATGAGCTCGTGTTTGCCTTAGAATAATAATACAAGGTATTTCCAATATATTCGATTTAACCCAGATTTAAAAATAATTTTTGCACGAGTTATCTTATGGAACGAGGGCCTGAATGGTCGAGTGGCTAGCGATCTGGCGCTCGGTACCACGGGTTCGGGTTCGAGTTCCGGCGGTGCCATGGATGTGTGTAGTCGCTCGGAATCCACTTTAAACCGTAGGTCCCGGTCCTTATAGGATCGTAGAGCGTTGCGGGGGCATTGTTACTCCGCGTCCGTTGCTTATCTTCAAGTTACACGCGCCACCCTGGGTAATGCAAAGTGAGTAACGTCCGTGCAGCGCTTGCCTTAAGGCATCCAAGACCAAGCTGTCTAAGTGTTTGCCAGCTGCATTAGAACAAAAAAAATAAATAAATCTTATGGAACGATGAAATCTACATATGAATATATACCTTATTTACCTGAAATCTACTTATGAGATATTTGCATACTTGGAGTCAGTATCGTAACAATAGGGTGGCAAGACGGGCAAATTGCCACGGGAACCGGAAGGAGTAGAGCGGCTATGAGCACAGGAAATGCCTAACATTTATTAAAGTAAAATTTATTAAATCTGTATTTAATAAATTTAAGTTACTAAAGTGCTAGATAAAAAATGCATATCAAAATTTTGAACCTATTCATTTGTATGAAAAATATATCGTATCTGGTAGTAATAGGAATTCCCCTATTTCTGATTCGTGAATAGGTGCTTACAAAATTAAAAGTGGGAATACCCGCTTGCAAGTCAGAGACTTCCAGAAAGCGGGGAAGTCCCTTGTTTCGCGGATTCGCCATATGCGTCACTATTATCTTATTTTTAGTTTCATCGAATCCACGATCAGTCTTAAAGTTAATTAATTGCGGAAAATAGATAATAACATGTCTAGTAGTATAAAGTATCTTAGTGGGAGTGAATAATGAAAAAGAAAGATGTAGTTTGAAGGAAAAATACGAAGTTACCTGAAATGAGTCCATACTTTAAGAGTTGGGAAGAAACAAACAAACGAACAGTGCGGCGGAAAGGAACATATAAATAAAACCAAAAGTGATACTGTTGCAGTTTCCGACAACACTATTCGAGAGCTACCACTGCTCTGTACTAGCGATAAACATAATCAAAACCAAAAAGGAGTGATTGAAATTGACTTGGAAAAAATGACATCCTCGTGATACATTACTGATAAGGGTCAGTGATGTTGAGAAAGCCCGCAAAAAAAAAAAAAAAAAAAAAAAAAATTGCTAAATAAAATTTTTACTAAAAACCGGTAATTTTAAATAATTACACTCTTTAAATTAAAAGTTTATAGTATCAACCAAAAATAATGCGTATTTTGGTAGTACTTTGCTAAAAAGAAAATACAACGGTGATATCTTGCATTGTGTGTCTTGCCTCTATTCGAAAAATATACCACGGACCTCAGATGGTATAATTACGGAGTGATTATACTATCCGAGAAATCCGTTAAAGGCTTAAATTGTTTATTATTTCCACTTATTTAACCAAGTTTTAATTACAGTTTTATTAATACAGTGAAATCTGCAAGAGCTACCATCCATCTGTTTCTATTCCAAACAGTGACTCTCAAATGGAATGTTGAATTGAGAAATATTTCAAAAACCAACAGACATCATTTAAAACAGGACTATAAAACAACTGTAGATCTTAATGTGGCTTAGCGTTGTTATGAATGCCTGCAAAACTTGAAATTTTCAACGACATAAAAATCTATATATAAAAAAGACAAAGTTAATGTATTTTATGTTTCAAATACCAATTTTTATTTTATAAGATTCTTCTTCTTTATTCTTTTTTAGTGATTAAAATCTCTTGAGCAGTTCAGTGTATAAATAATGCATCTAGCACGAAAAGAAATCAAAGATTATTATACAACGGCATTTTTAATTATTTTGTAACGATGATTATCTTTGATAGAACATTTATTATTATTTTTTTGTGCTTAACATATTTGTTAAAATTGGTACATTTTGTTAGTTTTTGTGCTTGACAACTATTATTAAAATAGGTACATTTTATTAGCTTTTGTGCTTATCAAATATCGTTAAAATTTATACATTTTATTAGTTTTTTGTGCTATTCTTAAAATTGGTACTTTCTATTAATTTATGTGCTTAACAACTATCCTTAAAAATTAGTACATTTATTAATTTTTGTGCTTAATAATTATGATTAAAATTGGTACATTTTATTATCGAGCTGGATCAATTGGCTTCTTCCTTCAATGCACGGCCCTATGAAGTTAAATAGGTTGAACATTTCCGATTTAAATAATTAATAAAACCTTTTTTTCTTTTTCAAACTATCTTATATTACCATGATATTCACTCATATCGAAAAATTAAATCTTATATTCAAAATATTAATGTCCTCTTTCACCTAAAAATCCTTAGTTCCTGTTACGTCGAAACCCATGTCCCCCTGCTTAGGGGGAGGTCAACGCCCTATGTCCAGAAAAACATCCTGTCTGTGGGGGTGAGGTGACGGGAGAGAGAGAAAGAATGTAAGAGTCAGTTGAACTTCTGCAACCAAAGAGAAAGTTTGTGTGGCAGTCTATCTTCGAGCTTGATGGCTGCATAAACTAAATGAATTGAGCAACTACGACCAAAGAGAATGGTCGTGTGGCAGTGCATCTTCGAGCTTGATGGCTGCATAAGTAAAAGAGTTCAATAAGTGTAACCAACGAGAAAGGTTGCGTGTGGCAGTCCATCTTCGAGCTTTATGGCTGCCTAAATAAAGGAGATTAAATTTATACAGTCCATTCATTTCTTCGTGTCTGTGTCGAAGATTATTTGAGTTTATATTTGTGTGTCCGAGCTATCGAACAGTTCCTTTTCGTAAATAGTTTTATCGATTCGTTATTCACGTAAATAGAATAAAAAACACATTCAGCTACTTTCAAAAATGAGTTATTTAATTAATTTATTTTTGCAATTATCTCTTGACCCTTGTGTTTTCCCGTAAAACGTTGTTGTTATGACAAATCCTGTGTTCAGCACCGCAAGACGAAAACCCCATGAGAAGTCAATTCATGGATGGAGGGAAAGAAGGCAGACTCTGCTGTGATGGAGAACGCTTATGTAGAAGTCTTACTCTCCGTCTCGCTGAAGAAGGAGGGCAGGGCTTTAGCAGTTAGATGAACAGCGTTTTCTAAGCTATATATACTCATAAAAATATTTGAATATTTTTTTCTTAAAGAAATTTTATTCTATAAAAAAATGCTTCCATAAAATTTGTTGTTCTGGCTCATCCTCAGTATCCCGCAGCGTGATATTGTCATCCCATGAATAGAGTAGACTATTGGTATATGGATGGAGGGAAAAGGAGGGCAACTTCTGTTGTGATGGAGCATACGTACGTAGTAGTCTGACTGGGCTCCGTGTTGCTGAAGAAGGAGGCCAGTGCCTTCCGGGAGGACTTTTAGGGTGAGCTACCCCGCATTTGCGTATAGTATGGGTAAAACCTCGAAAAACTCCCCCCTAGATAGTCCGACTGATGAGACAAGATGCTGAACATCACAAAGCCATCGAGGCTCCTCGTTTGAAACAGTCTCTACAATAATGTCGTGTGCGGATTGCACCTCATCTCAAATGCTCAAAAGCTGCGCACGTTGCCATTGAGCCACGAGTCGAGCTTCGTAAAACGTGGTAGTTTAATGAGGTTTTTAATTAAAAATGAGTATTGATTGTTTTTAAATTCTTACGCATATATTATATCGCATAATGATTTGATGAAACACGATTAATAAAATAATAAGCTTGTCATTCAACGAATATCTTATTGAAAAAGAAAATTACACATTTTTTAATAGATTTAAACATTTTAAAAATATACTATATATATATATATATATATATATATAATGAGTTCAAATTTGAACTGAAGATACTTGAAGAAGGTGGAAACGGTGTGGCATCAAAAAAAAGTTCCAAGTGTTAAATGACTTGGAAGTTATTTTTTTCCGTCAAAAATCGAAACAATCGAGCACATTGAATACTACAGTGGGTTTAATGTGCAACTCATGCCAAATACGTTGTAATTTCGATTCAAAATATCACTGACAGCCGAATTCACTTTCTTTATTCCGCTTACAGAACCATCTATTACTACACTTTGGAACTTTGTGATACCATACCGTTTCCCCCTTCTTCAAGTATTTTCAGTTCAAATTCAGTATCTTCAGTTTATTGTGACGAGTGTTTCTTTTTAGACAGCATTTTAAAAGTTGGACTTTAATTATAAACACCCTTTGTATGTATATATATATATATATATATATATATATATTTATAGTAGTATCATTCCAAGAGGTACATTGTTGAAATAAACAATAATCATAAGATTTATATCATGAAATGAAGAATAGACATAAAATAAATTACAGAAATCAAAAGATTTATTCTTAAAGTAAAGGCATTTTATGATTTAATAGAAATATCTCTTTCATAAAGAACTTTTTCAATCCGAACAGCAAAGCAAGCACAGTAACAATCGTATCGTATTATTGATTCGAGAGAACACACACTAGCTGCAAAGAATATTGTCTTCCCTTTCAATAAAAACAAAATTCCTCATACTTATCGGAGTTTAAGAGAAATCTTTGAAGAAGATGAAAACTGACAACTTCTGAAAGCAGAAAGTTATGAAGAGTTTTTGAAAGAAAATCGTACGCTTTTTGAATGAAAAAGATAAAAAGTCGGATTTCATAAATGAATTTCTGACCAAAATGCGATTTTTTTAAGGTTAGTATTTCTGAAATTTATTTTATTTTTCATTTTAGTTTTTAATTTTTAGCAATATTTTAATTGGAGTGCAAATTTGAAACATTGATGTATTTTATTCAAAATTTCAGTTTTTACAAAAGTGTGGTTTATTAAACAACTTTAAAAGGTTTTATTTTCATTAATAGAAGTAGAATGTTTTATTTTATAATCATTAATTGAATAAAATGTTGTTGTTCTAATGCAACTGGCAATACTGAGACAATTAATCTTTATGCCATAAGCAAACTGATGTTACTCATTTAACACTACCCAGGAGGCAAGCGCAGCTTGAAGATATGCTACGGACGCGAGCAACACTACCTTCACATCGCTCTAAGATCATATTAGATCGGAATCTTTGGTAATTAAAGTGGATTCCGAAACACTACAAACATCCATGGCACCACCGGAACTCGAACACGAAACTTGTGGTACCGAGCGCCAGAGTGCTATCCACTCGGCCATCAGGTCCCGATTTTAATCTTTCAGTAGTATCATTCCAAGAGGTACATTGTTGAAATAAATCATCATCACAAGATTTATATCATGAAATGAAGAATAGACATGAAATGAAACACAAAAATCAAACGAGTTCTTAAAGTAAAGACATTTTATGATTTTAATGGAATTATCTCTTTCATAAAGAACTTTTTCATTCCAGACAGAAAAGCAAATGTAGTAACAATTCGTATCGGATTATTGATTCGAGAGAACACACACTAGCTGCAAAGAATATTGTCTTTCCTTTCAATAAAAACAAAATTCCTTATACTTATAGGAGTTTAAGAGAAATCTTTGAAGAAGATAAAAAACTGACAACTTCTGAAAGCATAAAGTTATGAAGAGTTTTTGAAAGAAAAATCGTACGCTTTTCGAATGAAAAGATAAAAAAGTCGGATTTCATAAATGAATTTCTGGCCAAACAGAAAAGGCAAACTAAACTTACTGACTTAAATGCGATTTTTTAAATTAGTATTTCCAAATTTTATTTTATTTTCCATTAATTAAATATAGTTTTTAATTTTTAAAAAATCAAGTGCAAATTTGAAACGTTGATATATTTTATACAAATTTTTATTACGGCCTGATGGCCAATTGGCTAGCGCTCTGGCCTTTGGTACCATAGGCTTCAGGTTCGAATCTTGGCGGTGGCATAGATGTTTGTGAGTGACTCGGAATCCACTTTAAACCGTAGATCGCGATCTAATATGACTGTAGAGCATTGGGCATCGGGCTGACAACCCCACCCCGTAAAAAGAAAAACATCTCCTGTCAAGAAATCTGCCAGTAGGCAGACGGTATTGGCCCACCATGGGGCTGTTGCGTCACTGATGATGATGATGAATTTTAAATGACATGAAAATTAATCTATAAGATTTATAAGAATTATCTTGAATTTCATAAACTAAAGAAATTTTTATGTTATTTACAATTAATTTAGATTATAAAATTCTAGATAATTCTATAAAAATAGCATAAGGTAATTTAGTTTACAATAAATGATAATTAAAAATATTGTTGTAAAATCCCAACAGCTTCATTATGATTATTATGGATGATTATTACAATTTAAGAAAATAAATCTAAAAAGTCAAATTAAAACTAAAAAAAAATCCTGTAATAAAGAGAGAGTTTAACAAATGTAATAATGCAACACATTTTGAGAATATCGTATTCTGCAAAAAAATATCTCCCATTTTATTTATACGTAGCGTTATTTTTGCTACTCAATTTTATTTGATAGTAACTAAATTTGAATTAATGAGTACATATAGCACAAAAAAGGAGCACAGAAAAAAACAACATTTACTGCGAAAAGTTTTTTATAAGTAAATGGATTACACAAATCTTGCACAATTTCAATTGCCAGGAACCAAAGCATCTAATAATTAAACAAAAATATAACATTTGGAATTGAAATAGAAACATTATTGACATCTACATTAAATTAATTTTTATAATAAAAAAACTTATAAATAATTGATACCTGCATTTTAAATTTCACATAAAATATAGTCAATCAAAATTAATGGGAAGATATTTATTTTCAATTACTCAAAAAAGAAATGATAATTCATAAAATTAAATTTCTATTGTCAATAATCACTTAGTCGACCTCGAAAAAGTATGTAAAGAACCAGAGAAAGATAGTCCATTCGAAACGCAAACAGATAAATATTTCCGGTTAAAATGTTGGAATAACGGACGAAGAAATAAAAATCAAGTGTTATGATTGGCAAATTAAAAATCACGTGGTCTCAAACGAGAATGCTACATGAAGCTTTGGAAAGTGTAGTATGACAATCATTTCTCCCCCGTTGTACTTTTTTTTTTTTTTAGATTAATTTTTCTGTTTACTTGTATTCATCTCAACCTTTTTCTTCAACTCTGCTTCTTAATTATTTTTATTTGTTTTTTTATGTTTATATATTAAATATAAATGAAATAATAAATAAAAAATGAATAAATAAAAACCTTCCTCGATTTGTTTAGATTACTTCAAAACTTTTATATGTCTCTTTCTTTTAATTCTTTATATATATATATATATAGATATATATATATATATATATATATATATATGGGCAAGTCACCTATTAGTCTTTATCTGCTTTGTTTTTCAATGTATTATCTCATAATTTCAAAGGACTCCAACTCAAGATACACAAATCATCGAGGTATGACAATTTGAAATTATAAAAATTATTTAATTATCTTAAATGAAAATTATAAAAAATATTTTAAATTACTACAAAAAAATTTGTGTTTTACTTTTTGAGTTCTAATGATTTTAAACAATACAAAAGCAAATTACATATTTTTTAGAATATGTACTATGAACAGTAAAATACTTTTAAAATACCACAATGCATTTAAAGTTAAAACTCTAATTCATCACTTTTTACTTTCTTTTTTAAAATAAATTAATAATCATATGTAGTAATATGTATCATATCATATGTAGTAATAATCATATAATATGTATCATAAAAATAATCATATCATATACAGTAATAATCCTATGTAGTAAATTTATGCTATAAGAGTGCATTTTTAGGTTTGCAAACATGATTCAGAATATTAAAATATCTTTCTCGAAATTAAATAAATATATTATTTATCTTTTAAAATTTAAATAGAAAAGATAAATAATGCATTTAAAAATAAATTAATTATATTATATATCTTTTATTATTTTATCTATATTATCATTCTTTTGACATTTTTATCAAACAAAATTTCATAATAATCATAACAGAAATTTAAAAAAAAATTTACCTGATATTTATTTAATTTATTTAAAATAATTCAGTTTGTACAAACTTAATTGCTAAAAGTTACATTTTTTGTCAAAAAAAATGTGAAGTGTATAAAATCCATTTACATAGAAATTGCAAAATAGTTAAGTATTAGTAAATGAAGGAAGAACTGTTTATCTTTTATTTATAAATTTTTTTTTAAAAACATTATTGTAGAAAACAATGTATATAAATAATTGATATATGATATTTCATATGTTATTCATTAATTCAACGTTTGTATAAAGAAAATTACATTTTGTGCTGGATTTTTTGTCTAAACATTTTTTATGAAATCATCTCTGAATGATATTTAATAAGAAATCTTATTATAAAAAAAATATTTAAGTTGATAATTAATTAAGTTATAATATTATTGTAAAATTATTTAAATTATTTCCAAAAATTATTTTATTTTGAGAAAATTTTTATCTTGTTTTTCTTAATTATATATAACAAATATAAATAAAAATAAAAATATTTTATTTCTTATATAAGAACGAAATTTAATATTAAAAATTAAATTCTTTATCGGTCATATTTTCGATTTGTTTTATTTTAAAAATTTTATAACAAAAAAAAAAAAAATTAGTAAAAATACATTTCTGTTGAATTAATACTTAACGAAAAAAAAAAAAAAAAGTAATAATAACTATTGTTATACTAAAGATATATAACTAAAACATTATTTTTTTTTATGAATTAGCAAATTATGGGCAAATAAAAATTAAGAACTACATTTCAAGATTTTTGTTTTTCAATGTTTAAATATAAAAATAATTTAAAAACTCCAAAACATCAAACATTATTTTTTTGTAAATTCATAAAATATTTGACAATTTTGCAAGAATTGCAAAAAATACAATAAATTATAAACTTAAATGAATAAACATAAATTAAAAATATTTTAAAATAAATATCTGTTAAAAGAATTTAGTAATATTGTTTGAATTTAATATTGAATCAATACTTAACGAAAGAAAAGAAAAAATAATAACAACTTTGTTATGCCTATAAGCGAATTAAACAGTAATTTTTTTATTTATTAAATTATTGTAAAATAAAAAATTTAAGAAACTACATTTCAAAATTCTTGCCACTCAAGATTTCAAGATTTAAAATATACAATAAATTAGAAACTTCAAAACATACATAAACAGAATTTCAGTTCATTGAAATATTAATAAATTTTATGCAAGATAGTAAAAGTAAAAAATAGTTTATGAATAAGTATACAAAATATACTATTTGTTATAATTTATCGATTAAAGGATTTAGAAATATTACAGAATCAATACTTAACGAAAAGAAAATAATAATAACTTTGTTATGTCGATAAGCTTTAAAACATTAATTTTAATAATTTATGTATAAATAAAAAATTTAAGAATATGTATAAATAATGTAATGTATAAATAAAAATTTAAGAAATTACATTTCAAGATTTTTTTGGTAGTTTAAGACTTAAAATATACAATAAAATTAGAAACATGCATAAACAGAATACTAATTCATAAAATATTAGTAAAGTTATAATTAAGTAGTAATTTTGTAAATTAAGACAAAACTTACTTTTTAAATTCATTTGCTATTTCTTCCAGTGAAGTATTTTTTATTGTATATTTCGTATATCCGATACTCATATATTTAACTCACACTTGATAACGATATCCTACAAAAACGACTGCTGAATTTTCGCGGTTTTTGGTTCGCGGTTACGCTAGTTTCGGTTTGCAAAAAACCCTGAATTGTATATGCGGATTTATATGTTCTCATCCGCTTTGTAGTAAAAAAAAGTAAAAAGAAAAAATGTAAAGTAAAAAAAAAAGTTTTTGAATAAATATACAAAATAAACTATTTGTTACAATTAAATATCGATTGAAAGATTTAGTAATATTATTGAATCAATACTTAACAATGGAAAAAAAAAAATAACTTTTGATGTGCCAATAAACGAATTAAAACAGTTAATTTTTAAAAAATTTAAATTAATAAAGAAATAAAAATTTAAGATATTTCATTTTGGTCAGTTTAATGTTAAAAAATACGATACATTAGAAACTTCGTAAATGCATACAAATACTACTTCTTAAAATATTAGTAAAATTATAAAAAATAATAAAAATAAAAAAAAAAAAGGTTATGAATAAATGTACAAAAATAATCATTTGTTATTATTTTAAATATCGATTAAAGAATATAGTAAATATTGTTGAATCAATACTTAACGAAGAAAAAAAAAAATAATAACTTTGTTATGCCGATAAAAGAATTAAAACATTGAATTTTTATTTTATCAAATTAATGTACATATACAAATTTAAGACATTACATTTCAAAACTCTTGCCAAAGAGTTAAAAATACAATAAATTACAAACTTTAAAACATGCATAAACAAGAATTGTAAAGTTCATAAAATATTTTGTAAAGATGTGCAAGATTGCAAAGTAAAAAAAAAAAAAAAGCTTTATGAATAAATATTTAACTTATAATTAAAATAAATATCTGTTAAAGAATTTAGTAATATTATTGAATTAATATTTAACAAAGGAACATAAAAAAATAATAACAACTAGTTATGCCTATAAATTAAACAGTAATTTTTTTTAATTTATTAAAACAATGTGCAATAAAAAATTTAAGAAACTACATTTCAAAATTCTTGCCACAAGTTTCAAGATTTAAAAAATACAATAAATTAGAAACTTCAAAAACATACATAAACAGAATTTCAGTTGATAAAATATTAATAAATTTATGCAAGATAATAAAAGTAAAAAAAGTGTGTTAATAAATATACAAAAATTAACCATTTGTTATAATTAAATATCGATTAAAGGATTTAGTAATATTACAGAATCAATACTTAAAAAGGAACATAAAAATAATAACTATGCGATATAAACATTAATTTTAAAATTTTTATTTTTTTAAATTTAACAAATTAATACATAAATAAAAATTTAAGAAATTACATTTCAATATTCTTGGTGTTTAAGACTTAAAAATACTATAAATTAGAAACATGCATAACAGAATACCAGTTCATAAAATAATACTAAAAAGTAGTATTTAGCAAATAAAAAAACTTACTTTTAAATTCATATGCAATTTCTTCCAGTGAAGTATTTTTATTGTATATTTCGTATATCTGAACAAACTCGTTTATTTAAAGACACTTGATAACGATTTCCTATCATTACAAACGACTGCTGAATTGAGTTTTATTCGCGGTTTTTTGGTTCACGGTTACGCTAGTTTCGGTTTGCAATTCCCTTTGCGATCGTCTGCGGGATTTGGGTTGTCATCCGCTTTGTAGTAAAAAGTAAAAAGAAAAAAAAAAGTAGTGTAAAAAAAAAAAAGTTTATGAATAAATATACAAAATTAACTATTTGTTACAATTAAATATTAATTGAAGGATTTAGTAATATTATTGAATCAATACTTAACAATGGAAAATAAAAAAATAACTTTGATGTGCCAATAAACGAATTAAAACAATTAATTTTTTAAAAAATTTAGCAAATTAATAAAGAAATAAAAATTTAAGATATTTCATTTCAAAATTCAAGCCAGTTTAAGTGTTAAAAAATACGATACATTAGAAACTTCAAAACATGCATAAACAATACCACTTCTAAAAATATTAGTAAAATTATGAAAAATAATAAAAGGAAAAAAAAAAAAATTATGAATAAATGTACAAAAATAATCATTTAACAATGTTATTATTAAATTTATTTTTTTTAATTTGGCGATTAAAGAATATAGTAATAATATTCAAGTTGAATCAATAAATTAGAAACTTCAAAAACATGAATAAACTTTCTAAAAAAAATATTAGTAAAAAGTTATGAAAAATAGCGAAAGAAAAAAAAAAATTTAAAAATATAAAAATTAACTTTGTTATGCCGATAAAAAGAATTAACAATGGAAAATAAAAAAATAACTTTGTTGTGCCGATAAACGAATCGAAATTTTTTTTTTTATTTTATCAAATTAATGTACATATACAAATTTAAGACATTACATTGAAAAACTCTTGCCAAAGAGTTAAAAAATACAATAAATTACACCCTTCGAAACATACATAAACAGAATACCAGTACTTAAATTATTAGTTAAGATATACGAGATAGTGAAAGTAAAAAAAAATGTTTATGAATAAATATTTGTTATAATTAAATGTCGATTAAAGAATTTAGTGATATTATTGAATTAATATTTAACAAAGGCACATAAAAAATAATAACCTAGTTATGCCTACAAATTAAAAATTTTTTTTTCAATTTAGCAAAATAATGTGCAATAAAATTTAAGAAACTACATTTCAAAATTCTTGACAGTTTAAGTGTTAAAAAATACAATAAATTAGAAACTTCGAAACGTGCATAAACAGAATAACAGTTCATAAAATATTAGTAAATTTATGCAAGATAATAAAAGAAAAATTTGTTAATAAATATACAAAATTAACCATTTGTTATAATTAAATATCGATTAGAGAATTTAGTAATATTGTTGAATACTTAAAAGGAACATAAAATAATAACTATGCCTATAAACGAATTAAAATAGTTAATTTTTTTTAATTTAACAAATTAATATATAAATAAAAATTTACGAAACTACATTTCAATATTCTTGCCAGTTTAAGACTTAAAAAATACTATAAATTAGAAATTTCAGAAACATACATAACAGAATACCAGTTCTTAAAATAATACTAAAATTATGCAAGATAAAACTTACTTTTAAATTCATATGCAATTTCTTCCAGTAAAGTATTTTTATTGTAATTTTATATATCCGAACAAACTCGTATATTGAAGGATACTTGATAGTGATTTCCAATTCTTACAAGACGGTTGCTGAATTGAGTTCGCGAATCGAACGAGTTTTTCGAACCCTAAGTTCACGGTTACGTTGGTTTTAGGTTCGCAATTCTTGCGATCGTCTGCGAGATTTAGTTGTTCTCATTCGCGTTCTATTTTTTAAGTTACTGAGATACAAACCTAATGATAATATTTTCCGTTAATAGATGTTGGCAAATTAACTGCGTATATCAATGATGCCAATATACGACTTCGCAATAGATTAATCCATGATTCGATGTATATAATAATTGGTTCATTGTAAAATATGAACGAGTTTTTTTTCTCTTTCGGTTAACAGCGCTAGAGCCTTTTCTTAACAAGTAATATAAAAAACTTTTAAGTCAATTCCTACTTTTTTTGTCATAAATAGTTTTCATTCATTTTTTTAAGTTTATCTGGTGCCATCTATTGGTAGATACTTAAATCTAAAAAAAAAAAAATTAAGTAATTAAATTTAATCACTGAATTAATATTTGAAAAACTATATTAACATCAAGTGTCATCCACTGCAAGTTCAAAAATGTATTTGAACTTGAGTGGATGAATAAAAAGTATTTTATGAACGATTGAAAATTTGAACAAGATATATATATAGGGAGAGTGTGAACTAATAGAAGGAATTGAAAAAGAACCTGAAGAAAGTCATTTAATTCATACCATATGAATAATTTAAAATAAAATAATTCCTTCTGATTCATTGAAACATTTGCGCAGAAATAAAAGTTTTATACTTTGTTCTATTTTAAAAATTATTTAAAATAGGAGTCATACATTTTTAAATATTTACTTTCCGGTGAGAATTCATCGGTGCATAATTTTTTTTTTTTTTCACATATAATATCGTGAAATTATTATTAAAAATAATTATTATAATACTATTAAAAAGTCTTTTAGTGTTTTTATTGTTAATTTTCTCCCTGTCTTGTACATGGTTTTTGTGATTAAATATTATAGTAATTTATTGATTAAATTTTCTTTTTATTTGAGAAATGTATGAATATAAGATTTTTTTTTAAATCCAAACTTCAAATATTCCGAATATTGTTATATCTAATTGAAATTAATTGATTCTTATGAAATATTGTAATAAATAACATAAAATATTTAATTTCTTATTGCAAAAATATTCAAAAAATTTTAGTGTCATAAACAAAATAGGTAGCCTTAGTAATTTTTTTTTGACTGATATCTGTATACTAGTATATATATAAATAGAAATTTCTGATAGTAAATATATATATTAAAGTAACAGAAATTTCTGATTATATATACATATATCAGGAAGTTATCTCTTTGACTTTTAAAAAATATTTAATTTTGATTTTTCATTTGTTAGCAACAAATTAAATAGTGCTCATGACATGACAACAAAAAATATTTCAAAAAAAGGTTTTTTAAGAAAGTTGCAAAGAAAATTTTAAATTTTTTAAAATCAAATTAATTTTTTTGAAAAAGTTTTTCACGACTTTAAAAAGTGGGAGAAATTTAAAAACAAACAAAACAAATATTGATAATAAATAGCTGTGACAATTTTTTCACATTTAAAATTTGTTATCATTAAAAAAATCTTTCAATAGTTTTCTTTTTTTTTTTTTTTTTGTTGGTTTTTCATTTACTTTCTTTGACAATATTCTTATTTAAACATATCCACAACTCCTTTTGCTGTTGTTACGAGGTTGGAGCCTCGTAATTTGAGAAAACTCTTCTCTGGAATTATATTTTTCATAACTCATGGTCCAGTGGTAAAATGAACAGCTAGCGTGTAGATTGGTTCAGGTTTAAATTCACTGTCGACTTGTGATGTAGATATCGCACGATGGCGATTGTGAATATTTATGTATCGATTGTCATTACCAGGTGGGAGTTTCCAAATTATCTCGCATACCGTTAAAAGTCCTCTCTGAAAACTATGCCCTCTCTTTATTCCCCATAAGGTGTGCTGTTCTGTGGTATACGTTAGTAAAACAAGAGGTACACTCATGGTGCCATTAAAAAAAAACAACAATTTTAACTTAATGTTTAATTAATTCAGCTTGAAGTGGTGCCCAATATTAACTAACAATTAACAACAATGGTTAAAACGGTCCACACAAACACTTAGTGCATAAACGGTACACACAAGAATTAATTTAATTCGATTAATTAATTCAGCAATGTTAAAAGTCCTATCTGAAAACTATGCTCTCTCTTTATTCATCAGCAGGTGAGCTATTCGGTGGTATACATTAGTAAAACATAGCGATCTGCCGCTCTCGCTACCACAGGTTTCGGGTTCGAATCCCGTCAATGCCATAGATGTCTGTAGTGGTTCGGAATCCACTTTAAACCGTAGGTCCCGGTCTAACATGATCGTAAAGCGTTGCGGGGTACTGTTACTCCACGTCCGTGGCTTATCTTCAAGCTACATGCACCTCCTGGGTAGTTCTAAGTGAGTAACGTCGTTGCGGCGCTTGCCTTAAGGAATAAAAAAGAGAACTATCTAAGTGTTTGCCAGCTTCATTAGAAAAAAACATTAATAAAAAGATGAACACTCATGTTTTTTTTTTTTTTAAATATATTTTAGCTTAATATTAGCTTGAAGTGGTGCACATATAATAACAGCAATTAATTTAAGTCGATTAATTAATACAGCAATGCTAAAAGTCCTTTCTGAAATCCATGCCCTCTCTTTATTCATCAGCAGGTGTTCTGTTCGCAGTAAACATCAGTAAATCAAGAGGCCCGTAGATGTTTTTTAAAAATTTATTTTAACCTAATATTCGCTTGAAGCGGTTCACGTATAATAACAACAATTAATTTAATTAATTTAATTCAATTAAATAATTTAACAATGCAACCTAAATTTATAGAATATAACATATAGTAAAATAAATGCTTTAAGTTATACACTCTTCTTCTTAATATATATTAATGGAGGGGAAAGATGGGCATACAAAAATTATTTAAAAATGGCCTATGAAATTAACATAACCTATAGATACCTGCAATATGATTATACACATTTTGTGTAGATACAACTGACATTAGAAAAAATTATATTACGAGTATTTTAATAAAACTTATGATAAAAGTATTTTTATTACTCCGTAAAAATCAATATATTTGAAGTTTTATAAGAAATAAATTTGCAACTAATTTTTTTCATTTTAATATTTTAATAATGTTAATTATTTTTGCTGGCACTTTTTATTGTTAAAACTCTTAAGAGCAGTGATTCTCAAAATATGCCCCAGGGTGCAATAGAGTGCCCTAGAAGATTTCCATATGAGTCCTGTGGTATTTCAGAGAAATATGTGTCTAGACATAAAAAAGAAATATAATTGCTATTTTTCTTGTTAGTTTTCCCTTTCAAAGACAGCTTTCATTATAAGCAACTAGTCTTTCTAGGTTTTTCCCCGTCTTTTATTCACATAAAAAGTGCCAAACAGCGATAATGCACCAAAGAATGTTTCCGAGAAATTAGGTTACTGTACTACTCGGCTACAGTAAGTATTGGCGGCCTGATGATCAAGAGGCTAGCGCTCTGGCCTTTGATACCACAGGCTTTAGGTTCGAATCCTGGTGTTGGCATGGATGTTTGTTAGTGGTTCGCAATTCGGCCGGGTGGCTAGCGTTCTGGCGCTCGGTACCACAGGTTTCGGTTCGAATCCCGCGGTGCTATGTATGTTTGTATTGTTTCGGAAGCCACGTTAAAGGTCTCGGTCTCATATGACCAGTGGTTCTGAGTCCACGTTAAACTGTAGGTCCCGGTCTAAATAGCCTAAAGTGTGCACAAAATGTCCATAAAGCGACAAAAAAAAAAAAAAAAAACTAAGTGTTAGCGTCTATGTGATTTTCGTTGTTTAAAAATTTCCTTTGCAGCTTATGAGACTCTGCCAACTACAAGTAGTGCTCTGTGGAGTTAAATAATAAGAACTAGTAGTTAAATCCACTGTTCGCGGATTGAGAATTAAATATAATGAATTGTATCTTAGAAATCTTCTTTAAAATAAGAATGCGTGTCAATATCACAAAAAGCTTTGAAAATTTTGTCACATTTAAGTGAATTAAGATTTTCTACCTTCAACACAATTAAGTGTAAAAGAGAAGGAAATTTTCAATATATTGACTAGAAAATGAGAGCTAAATATATATGTCTAAACTTTGAAGAAATCGTTAGGACTCTTCAAACTCATGTTTCTCATTAAACACAAGAATAAATAAAGTTAAGGTGAGTTTAATTTTTTATTTTTAGCGCATTATTTTTTCTCTAATATTTGACTCTACTATTATAACGTATTTCTCCAAAATTTCTATATAGTATGCCAACAGTTATTTTGGATTTTAAATTTGCCCCGACTGGGAAAAAGTTTTAAAACCAATGTCTTAAAGGTTTTACTAAAAAATGGTTTTGTCTTTAAATTCTGAATGTTTATATTCATAACACGCTTGTTTCGAGATTTTGTAGGCATATTTAACGCATTAACTTATTTAAATAAGGGTTTGAGAGGCAGGCAGAGATCGTTCCAAAACGTATCTGGAAACCATATAGACGAAGCAGAGATGAATGAGGAATGAGGAATGAGGGAAGGAAGGGGTGGGCAGATTCTGTTGTGATACAACACCGGTAGGTAGAAGTCTGAAAGTGGCTCCGTTGAAGGAGGGCAGTGCCTTCCGAGAGGACTTTTAGGGTGAGCTACCCCGAATTTGCGTATCGTATGGCGAAAACCTCGGAAAACTCCCACCAAGTAGTCCGACTGACGAGACAAGATACTGAATATCACATACGCCATCGAGTCTCCTCAGTTAAAAATAATGTCTACAATAAGTAGTTACAGTATCTACAATAAGTAGTTACAGTATCTACAATAAGTAGTTACAGTGTCTACAATAAGATAGCCAGAAGATTGTTCTTCAACCGTAATACTAATACAGTCACTGAGCCACGAGTCAGGGAAAATTTAAATGTAATGAAAGAATTCTAAATTAAAACCTGTTAAATGAAGTCAATATCTTAATATTAAAAAAGGACTTTTTTTAATGACAGTTAAACATTATTTTTTACTTTTTATATACCGTTTGGAATAATTACTATTCTAGAAATGACACACTTCATTCGCAATAACTAAAATAAGCATTCTATTTCAACTTATTCCAGAAATATATTATTTGAAACAATTCGAATCTGTTACTACAAAATTCCTTCCTCGTTGAAAATGAAACTGTTGAGCAAGTAAGTGGAAAATTAAGCGGCAATAACTGGAAGTGGAAAGAGTTGGATGATTAGCTAATTTCTAATGGTTATGCAAGAGAAAATTGTAGCGCTTTTCTACAATTAGTTCTATGCTTCAACTTGTTTAAACTGTAACTGTTTTGAGAGAGATTACATAGCTTTTGTCGTAGTTTTCTTCACAAATTTCGTAATTGCTCTTGTAAGATGAAACATAAACATTTCTTTTTCAAGTTTTAAATTAAAAATTCGATACGTCCGACTTAAGAATCTGCTGATGACATCTCTAGTGCAAAGAATCTGCTGATGGCGTCTGTTGCAATTACTGTGATGATTGTGACATCGTGTAGAAAGCATCTTTTATCGAGAGTCAAGCTGCCTATAGAAACATAGAAATTTTCTCCTATACGATACGAAAATACAGGATAATTATCCTTAAAGTCTTTTCCTCATCGCCCGTTAATGGATAATGGGCTGTTTATGACATACATAAGTGAAATGCGTGCAGCACCGATTTTCAACCAAAACATATCTGGTGTCCTTTTTTTAAAAAATATTTTTTGTTATAAATGTTTCAGTTGTTGGCACACTTGCTGCAAATATTTAAGACACATATATTTTTATAATTAAAAGTCGTGAAATTTATTTTGATATTTTCTTATATAACTATAGAGTCAAAAGTTGTTTAATTGAAAATGGATTAGATTTCGAAGAAGGCACCTTGTACGAAATTCGACGCCCGAATTGGAAGACCTATATGTATGGGGATATGTGTACGTTAAATTGATAGGCCGGATGTCCTTCCTATGGGCTAGAAATGAAAGAGGAAAATATATAGAAATATCCGAAAATATCCAATGGAAAGAGGGTTAGATTTCGAAGTAAAGCATCTTGCTCGAAATTCGAAGCTCCAAAATTAAGCCGTTTGTGTATGCGGGATATGAACATGCTAAATTCATCAACCATATATTCTTCCTTTGAAATGGAAAGGGACAAAATATCCAGAAATAACCAGTTTTACGTCTCAGGTAATGGTGAATCTGCTATATCACTGGCGTAAAAGCCTCAATTCAAGATTCAATGATTTTCTGAAGAATAATATAGTCTTAAAAGAAATAAAATTTCTTTAAGTCTGCAAGATTCGTTTTCCGTAAAGTAGCTTACCACACAAACACACATACGAAAAAAGGGAAAGAAAAAAAACTAACATCGAATACTTGACTATACATTCCATAACGAAAGTTAAGATGTAACTTTTATTTTAAACTTTACTTCAGTATATACTAAAGAAGGAAAACATTGGAGGTACAAGATACTTTCTCATTTCTAACTACTTTTTTTTTCATTTTCACGACTTAGAAGCTAAAAATAGTTAAGCTGTTTTGGCTGCAATCCCTACAGGAAAAGAATTTGAGTTCGATACCATTTTTTTATTACAGCACGCCAAGAGGTGCTTAGGAGTGAGTTTCGCCCAAAAGTACAGACACTAAGTGCACTTCATAGGTGTTCCAAAATGGCTTTCCAGATTTTTCACACTTCGGAGAGCTCTTTTTCCAAAAAAAAAAAGGTTTAGCTAAGTCCTTCTTTTCATCTCTCCTTTTTTTTTTTGGTCGTACATTTTTTATTTCTATGAAGGCCTTTTCGAAATAGTGAGGGATTTTGGATTGATAAGATCTTTATTGAATTTGAAAAAAAAGCCGTATCGATCTTTTCATCTTTTATAGATAAAAAGTTCCAAAAACTCTTGGAGTCTGTAGTGAATAGAATATTTTCAGTTAGCACCTTTTTCTTCCCTAAGTCAGTGATAGTGTAACTATTTATTTTTGCTCCTTTTCCGCTTCCCGATTCTTAATAACAGAAAATTTTGTGGCACGCCTTAATTTCCGTCATCATTAGATATATTAAAGGTCTTTCAACTTTTTACATTTGCACCACCTTCGATTTTAATCATTAAATATCACATAAATATTAAATTTTTATTACACATCTTAACCTTGTTTCTCCTTAACTCACTCTATCATTTATCATCAATAAATATTATCAAAATATTAAAATACGCTCAACTTTTACCTTTGCCTCATCCTTAGTGTACTATAAATAAATCATTGCAATCATGCTTCCTCCAACACACTGGCAGAGTGCCCCCTTAGGCGTTCTGGCGCTCGGTATCAAGGTCTTACCCGAGAGGAAGTACAGCGCAACCTGCACTCCACTGAGAAACGTTTGAAATTTATAATCTCACATCCTGAAAGGAAATATTTTTTAACATATTCCTCATTAAATATATTATATTAATGTACATTAGCTGGTATACTGACTCTCACTGGCAAGTATATTTCGTGCAGAAGAAATAGTTAGCCGAGTATCGAGTTTTTGGCTTAGAGGAAGTGGAGATCCTTCCATGAATCTATAATTATCTGTCTTTGTTAAATATTGAATGTCTCTAATTCAATGTGTGTGTGCCTGTTTGTTGTGTAAAGAATTTTACCTTGTATGTCAAGTATCTCAACCCACATTGTGCACACCCAGTTACAATCTGGGTTTTCGGTTTAGAAGTGGATCATTCAACATTGTACAAATATTGAATCATTAAAGCATGTTACTTTAAAAATATTACATATTGTACTTCCCTCTATATTTTATAATCATCAAATATAAAAGAAATATTAACGCTAAGTAAACTTTCTACCAACTTTCATTTGCCTTCAATATCATAGAAATATTAGCTCTTTACCTACATTTTTGTCGTACATCTGGTTCTACGCACATATCATAAAATTAAATTATTGATATTTTTTTTTGTCAATGGAACATTTTTAAAAAAACTATATTAAATAGAATTTGATGTAACTATTAAATATATTCATATATAATCTACTATAAAAACCAAGGATCTTCAATTATTTTAAATTTGAAATCAAAATTCTGTACTAAAAAAGAGTTATTTTTAAAATTAAATTTAATTAAAAAATTTCCGTCTATATATATTATATACAAACATATTGTTTATATATATCAATAAATAATATGGGAGATTATTGAATATTTTATATATCATGGAATATTTTTTATAAAACTATATAAATAAATATATATATAACTATTAAATATATATATATATATGAATAGGTATATGATCTAAAAATGGCAATCAGCTCTTCGTTCGGTACCAAATCGGGTTCAAATCAAGAACCCATTCTGTACGAAAAAAAAGAAGCCGTAGGTCCCAGTTTTCGTAAAGCGTTGCGGGGGCAATTTAACCATAAAATTACACCACCCCTGGGTAACTTTATAAGTTCTTAACGTCTTTAGCGCTTGCCTTAAGGCATCAAGACGACGTCCATGTCTAAGTGTTTGCCAGTGCATTAGAAAAGATAAAAATATATATATAATCTTTTTTTCTGCAAGTTGAAAAATAGGTAATTTTTAATAAATTTATTTAATAAAGAATAGAAACCTTTATTGAATGTAGCTGAAATATAAATAGCATTAAAGAGGAGAATAAATAAATAATAAAAGTTTGAAAATTTCCAAATTAATAATGATATATTCATACGACAATTTACACAAAAAATATAAAGGTCCAAATATCTGCATCATTTTATACTCCGTATAACTTGCCAGAGTTTATCACAAGATGTATATAGTAGTTCATAATACTCTTTTAATACCCAAACTACATTTTGAATTAGATGCAGATATGCAGTATATTATATTTAAGGTAAATAATGTGGCTGCTAACAGGGTATCTTAGCACTAAATCTTCATCTCACAGGGCTAGAGTACAAACAGAACACTAGTAATCACGTAGCAGAGTTAAAAATGCTTTCCTGATGTACATCAACAAAATAACGACGGTGAACTACATACTAGATCATATGTTCGAATTACTCCCTACTAGTTGTGATGCAAACCTCACATCTATTACGCGAGAATTACAACTATTCTGGAAAATTCCAGGCATGACTCGCACTTTCCCGGCAGCCGTTGCAATGGTTGCAATGAGTTCCTGGTGTTGTCAACAGGCATGTCATATACCACTATCTTGATATGATCCCAGGAGTCATCAAGGCATAATATGTGTAATGAACGAACAGGGTAATCCATTGTTGATCAAGTAGGACATATTAGGGATTAAATACGTTACATACTTTTGTAGGGTAGATTATACGTGATATATATATCGTATTTAACTTCGTTATATATATTATACGCAACGTTTATGAATTACAGGTTATATATGTTATAGAAATGGCAGTATGGTTGCATTTGGATACTGCATATGAAACATGTGCCTCGTACATTGCACTCCATAGTCTCACATGCCAGATGCATATCGGCTAACTCCACTTTCGCATACTAATCCATTCTATTACCACCACGTCAGTACGTGATATATGGAATTTATGTATTCCACGCCCATGCAAAGTTATTTGCCTTTTGCAACCTACCATTGCCATGTATTTTCGTATCGTTTAGGTGTACCCGACTAATTAACTAACTCACTGGCACTACAGTCCATGTTGGACCATGTATGTCTGTCTACATACATGGTCCAACGTTACATACTTTGTAGGGTAGGTTATACGTGATGTATATATCGTATTTAACTTCGTTATATATATTATACGCAACGTTTATGAATTACAGGTTATATATGTTATATAAATGGCATTATGGTTGCATTTGGAGTATGTATTTGGATACTGCATATGAAACACGTGCCTCGTACATTGCACTCCATAGTCTCACATGCCAGATGCATATCGGCTAACTCCACTTTCGCATACTAATCCATTCTATTACCTCCACGTCAGTATGTAAAATATGGAATCTATGTATTCCACGCCCATGCAAAGTTATTTGCCTTTTGCAACCTACCATTGCCATGTATTTTCGTATCGTTTAGGTGTACCCTACTAAATAACTAACTCACTGGCACTGCAGTCCATGTTGGACCATGTATGTCTGCCTACTGGCAGATTCCGAAACAGGAGATGTTTTTCACGGGATAGAGTTGTCAGTCCTACGCCCAACGCTATACAGTCATATTAGGCCGGGACCTACACTTTAAAGTAGATTCCCAACAGCTACAAAACATCCATGGCATCTCCGAGACTGGAACCCTGAAATCTGTGGCACCGAGCGCCAGAGTGCTAATCATTCGGCCATCAGTCTTCCAAGTGTATCCCTACCCCCTCATAGAAATTTATAAACTAGTACTAAATCTTCCAGTAAATATTTACGTAGATTAGTGCTAATGTATTCACATTGGATATTTTCTACGCAATCACTTTATATGATTGATATTTTGGTATATCTAGACAAGTTCTGAATATGTGCCAGAAATTGTAAAACAATCAATATTTGGATAAATGTATTTGAGTCAATTGCAAGAAAAATTATTAGTTGAAAGAAAAAAAAAGGATTGTGTGTACAGTAATAATAAATATATTTTTTAATATAAAGCTGGATGAAAATTTAAAAAGGAAGAAAAAAAATGTCACAAGGAAATAATTTCTGATTAAAATTCCTTCTTATAATAATTTTTCAATGCTGGGTATTTGACATGAAGTCATTTAAGAAGTATGTTAGATTTATTGTATAGTAGGTTTATCGTTCACTACGGGTGGAATTGCTATTCTACATTTATAAGAGAGAACGTTGGAATTTTTAGGGGTTCTTTCTAACGATAATTGGATAACATTTAGGGAATTAACAGGAATAACATTTATAGTCCTTTCACCACTTTAATTAGTCAAATTAGAAGAACATATCAATTTGTAACCTGAACATTGTTGGTGTATGATCTTATTTACCGTGCCATCATCGCCTAGGAGAGCCTATTGCTAAAACAAGTAATATATATATAAAAAAATTTAAGTCAATTCCTACTTTTTTTCACTCTATTGCAGAAAGTCCTTTATAAATAATTTTCATTCGTTTTTTTTTAGGTTTATCTGGCGCCATCTATTGGTAGATACATGCAACATAAATCTAAAAACAAATTAAAAATTAATTAATTAAATTTAATTGCTGAATCAATATTTGAAAAAACTGTATTAACATCAGTATCATCCACTAGAAGTTCAAAAAAATGTAATGAACTTGAGTGGATGAATAAAAAATATTTTATGAACGATTGAAAATTTTAACAAGATATATATAGGAGAGTGTGAGCTAATAGAAGGAATTGAATAAACGCCTTTCTGTTATGTTTATGCCGCCTTAATTAGATGGCGATCAAAACTTTGATATCTTTTTCCCTAACAACCACGACACAATTTATGTCTTCTTTACTCGACAAGAAAGTATTTCTGTTTTTATACATCGGTGAAGCTTCATATTCTACATATATATACCATGAATAGCTACGAAGATGAAAAAATTAACATGCTTTCAGGGAAGACATTTGGGGGTAACTTTCCGAAATCGCGGAGTTCTTATGAAAAAAATCACCAGTCACTATCATAGATGCAAGACGACAACGCCCGTCGTCACAATCATTATCTCGTTTTTGAAATTAATGACTGCAACCGACGCACAGTAGTTTGCATGCTACTTCTGGGCTCTTAATCGCTTTATTTTAGTGCCAAGCATTTAGTGATCAAGAAAATAACAATTTAAAATACACTCGGAAAAGTCTTAAAACTACCCAAACAAAATCGAATTAATAAAATCAATCATTGTCTTAGAAAAAAAAAATTTGAAAATATTTAAGATCCTGGTCATTAAAAAGTATTTTTTTGAAATGATTGCATCCGATATCAAAAATCCATTTTTGTATGTTATGTACGTAGAATTTCGACTTTCAATGTCTTTTTTATTTTTTTCCTGGAGAATACTTACAAGATAGCCTGACTGTTTATGCCCGACGTTTACACGTTGCGACATTTCCTAATGAATCTCTAGTTTCTGAAAGCAGTGTTTCCTGGAGAATACTTAAAAGTTTACTTACTTACTGTTTATGCGAGACGTTGCCCTATTTCCTATTGAATCACTTTATTTCTGAAAGTAGTGTTTCCTGGAGAATACTTAAAACATAATCTGCCGGTTTATGCGAGACTTTTACACACGTTTGCCACATTTCCTATTGAATCTCTTTGTTTCTGAAAGTAGTGTTTCCTAGAGAACACCTAAACGATAGCCTGACTGTTTATGTGAGACGTTTACACGCATTTTCATATTTCGTATTGAATCGTTTTCTTTCTGAAAACAGTCTTTCCTATTGAACACCTAAATAATAGCCTGACTCTTTATGTGAGACGTTTACACACGTTTTCATATTTCCTATTGAATATCCTTATTTCTGATGAGCAATGACTGCAACAGACACCGTTGGTGAATTCGAATGTGAGTGCTCTCCGACGTTAGTTGTACACACTATCAGTTGTGTACTGACCGCAAACAAGTAATATAAAAAAAATTAAAAACCTACTTTTTTTTTTTCACTATATTGCAGAGAAGTCCTTCACAAATAAAAGTTGAAATTTTCTCTTACATCTATTATTAGATACATGCAATTTAAGTCTAAAAAAAATTAATTAACTAAAATTAGTTAATTCAATTTAATTACTGAATTAATATTTGAAAAAACTGTATTAACGTCAAGTGTCATCACTACAAGTTCAAAAAAATGTATTTGAACTAAAGTGGATGACTAAAAAAAATATTTTTATGAACGATTGAAAATTTGAACAGGATATACATAGGAGAGTGTGAACTAATAGAAGGAATTGAATAAACGCCTTTCTGTTATGTTTATGCCACCTTAATTAGATGGCGATCAAAACTTTGATAACTTTTTCCATAACAACCACGACACAACTTATGTCTTCTTTACTCGACAAGCAGTACTTCTGTTTTCATACATCGGTGAGATTCATATTCTGCATATATATATATATACCATGAATAGTGTACAAGATGAAAAATTAACAAGGTTTCAGGGAAGACATTTAGGGTAACTTTCCGATTTCGTTCAGTTCTTATAAGGAAAACCACCAGGCTCTAGCATCGATGCAAGACGACAACACGCGTCATCACTATCACTATCACTATCACGTCTTCTAACCGACAAGCACAATCACTATCACGTTTTTCTCTCTCTCAGTGATTGCAACCGACGCACTTTGGCTTGCATGTTTACTACTGGGCTATAAATTGCCATTAATTAAATTAAAGCCAAAAATTTCAATGAGTCAGCAAGGACAATTTTAAAAAACTCTTTGAATGGTCTTAAAACTACCAAAAAATCAGAATAATTAAAATCAATCATTGTACTGTAAAAAGAAAAGTTGAAAACATTTCAGATCTTGGCCATTAAAAATATCTTCTTTGAAACTGTTTGTATCTGATATCAAAAATTCATTTTATGTGTTATGCGCATTGAATTTCCAATTTCAATGTTTATTTTTTATTTTCCTTCAAGAATACCTACAAGAGAGCCTGACTGTTTATGTGAGACGTTTACACGTTTTTCATATTTCCTGTTGAATCTCACTTGTTTCTGAAAGCAGTGTTTCCTGGAGAATACCTAAAAAGGATAGCCTGACTGCTTATGCCCGACTTTTATACAATTCACATTTGCCACATTTCCTATTGAATCGCTTTGTTTCTTAAAGTAGTGTTTCCTGTAGAATACTTAAAACATAGTCTGACAGTTTATGCGAGACGTTTACACACGTTGCCACATTTCCTATTGAATCGCTTTGTTTCTTAAAGTAGTGTTTCCTGTAGAATACTTAAAACATAGTCTGACAGTTTATGCGAGACGTTTACACGTTGTCACATTTCCTATTGAATCGCTTTGTTTCTTAAGTAGTGTTTCCTGTAAGAATACTTAAAACATAGTCTGACAGTTTATGCGAAGACGTTTACACGTTGCCACATTTCCTATTGAATCGCTTTTGTTTCTTAAAGTAGTGTTTCCTGTAGAATACTTAAAACATAGTCTGACAGTTTATGCGAGACGTTTACACGTTGCCACATTTCCTATTGAATCGGCTTTGTTTCTTAAAGTAGTGTTTCCTGCTTGGAATACTTAAAACATAGTCTGACAGTTTATGCGAGACGTTTACACACGTTACCATTTCCCTATTGAATCTGTTTCTGAAAGTAGTGTTTCCTGTAGAATACTTAAAACATAGATCTGACAGTTTATGCGAGACGTTTTACACACATTGCCACATTTCCTATTGAATCATAACTTTTTGTTTCTGAGTAGTGTTTCCTGTAGGGCATACTTAAGCATTATGATTCTGACAGTTTTATGCGAGACGTTTTACACACATTGCCACATTTCCTATTGAATCGCTTTTGTTTCTGAAAGTAGTTTTTTCTGTGGGCCAGAATACTTAAAACATGGTCTGACAGTTTATGCGAGACGCGTTTACATTACATTGCCACATTTCTATTGAATCGCTTTGTTTCTGGTAGTGTTTCCTAGAGAATACTTAAAACATAGTCTGACAGTTTATACCCAAAAACATTTACATACGTTGCCACATTTCCTATTTTATCTCTTTGTTTCTGAAAGCAGTCAGGACCAACAGACGCCGTCGGTGGATCGAATGTGAGCTCTCTCCGACTTTAGTTGAGCACACTACCAGTTTTTGTACTGACAGTAAAAAAAGAAGAGGCCGCATTTATTTTTGAAGTATGACCTTATGTCATTTCAGAACTTGCTATCGAGAAATTGAATGGATTATTTTATCCTGGAAGGATTTGAAAAGGTAATATCTTCTTATTTTCTTTTTGTGATATAAGACAACAATGAGGACCAGGCAGCACACTTGTCTATGAGAGACTCTCAAATATGATCTCAGGAGGCTATCAGACTCCATTCATTGGAATCAGTGACGCACGGGTAAAATTGCAAATCCCTCCATATACATGCTGGGTTGAACGTTTTTTAATAATAAGGCTATCTAGGTTATAATTGGGACAGTATTATTTGTATATATATTTGTTAGGAACATCCGGTGGACTTTGCATTTCCACTTATGTATGCCAAATAGTTCCCAACGGATATTGAAAGGACAACATTGTCTTCTCAAGTGACTTTGAAAAGGATAACTTTCTAGCATTACGTGTCAAAATCAGGAAACCTAGATATATCTTCAAAGCCCTAATTGTTAATGTGAGACTCTTATACACATTGGCATCCGGAGTCGCTCAACTTCGGTCTTAACAGGGGACACCAGTGAGACAGAATGCTTTCATTTCTTTTTATATTTGACCCAAAATATCACTATAAATA
>BPLR01017989.1:0-58455 GCA_021605095.1 Caerostris extrusa | reverse complement strand
TTACATTACTATTAAAAATATTATTTCCACGAAAGTTTCAAAAAATTTATGTCATTATGTTAAAAAAAGTCGATAATTTTATCAACAAACTGAATTAATAACAAAATATAAATTCTAAAATATACGGGGAATCGATTTTATTGCACATTTCCGGCAGATATGGAAATGATATAACACATAGTAACAACTGCAAAACTTATTTATTTTTTGATAGAAAAAATATTTTGCTTCAAAATCCCAGTGCAAAATCATTTCATTTAATGGAATTCATTTTTCTATTGATTTCCTCGACATATTTGACATATTTTCCTCGATTCAAGAAAAAAAGTTCTGCAAACCCCGTTTTCCGTTCATTTAAGATGTATTAAACTTGCATTAAAATTCGCACGCCAAGATATAAAAGGAACTTTACGTTTAAACTAGTTTCATGCTTATAAAACTAGTTTTACTTTTTAAGAATAGCGTAAGGAATATTTTTACTGTTACGAACTTTATTTATAAAAATTCTTTTGATATTAAAAAAAATTACTTATTGGATATTATTAAATAAATAATTAATAGAACTTATTTCAAAATCCTGCTAATGCTAGCAGCATAAAAATGTTCAAAATTATAATTCCATTTAAATTTTACATGTAATTATTTAATTCGTATAAAACTTGAAAAACTTTATATTAATGAATTTTTATAATTTATATATTACGAAACTTTCAGATTAAACGTTAGATTAATAGTGTATTATTACTATTATTATGTATTTTTCTTAGTAACTATGTTTTTGCTATAGTTAACTGTTTATTAAAAATACCAAAAATTTTATTAATTATGTACATTTAAATAAAATTTTTTTGAAAATTTATTTTTTAAATAATCAATATAACTATGCTGCATTTAATTTTGTGTTTATGTTTTTGCAATAATATTTTGTTCTAAGAATTATAAAAACTTTTGAATTTTGTTAATAAAAATGATTGTTTTTATTTAAAATATATTTACAAATTAAACTCATTTCTTCAAAGAAACGCTTTTTATGTTTTAAAAAAATATTACACTTCATTTCTTTAAATAACTCTTACAAATTAGCTATATTTAGCAGAGTAAAATTTTATCTTACTCAAAAAGCTAATGTGCTATGTAAAAAAAAAAAAAAGCTAAAATTTTAATGAGTAATTAACTATTTATTAAACTTATTAATATTTATACTTTTTTAAAATTTTTTGCATTTTTCAATAGGCAATTGAATAGAAATGTTCAAATTCAAGAAATGGTAACGCAATGTTTTGAATAATATTTTCCTTAAGATATAAAAATATTACGTAAGAAATTTTTTGATTTTAACACACATTTAATTCATTTATACATTTAAAAAAATGCTATAAGTTGATTAAAAAATTAAAAATATTACAAATATTTAAAATTATTATTTATATTAAAGTTAATAAAAATATTGTTTAATAAATATAATTTTTTTTAATTTTATATGAAAAATTTTTTTTTAAAAACAAAATTTTTTAAAAATATAATATATTTTTTTTTTTATTTTTTGTGTATATTTTAAAAATGAAAGAAAACCAATTATTGATTTAAAATATCAAAATTTTCCTGTATTAGATTGATTTTTCAATTCCTTCTATTAGCTCACACTCTCCCTATATATATATCGTTCAAATTTTCAATCGTTAATAAAATATTTTTTTATTCATTCACTCAAGTTCAAATACACTTTTTTTGGAACTTGTAGTGGATGACACTTGATGTTAATACAGTTTTTCAAATATTGATTCAGTAATTAAATTTTATTAATTAATTTTAGCTTTTTTTTTTAGATTTAAGCTGCATATATCTACCAATAGATGGCGCCATATAAACTTAAAAAAGGAATTAAAATTATTTATAAAGGACTTTCTGCAATATAGTGAATAAAAAGTAGGTATTGACCAAAAAAATTTTTTTATATTACTTGTTTCATATGCTATTAGAAAAATTCTATTTTATTTTAAAGAAAAGATTTACTTTCTAAATTTACCTGCAGTTAAAAAGTTCAATTCTTTTTTAATTAAAACTAAACTAGATATTGATATATAAAGTAATTAATAAAAACTTTTGCAAATTGTATAGAACAACTAAACAACATTTAATTTTTAATTTATACAAAAATTGAATTTTGATGCATAAAACATAAGGATAATACGATTTTACGATAATAAGGATTTACGTTTTTATCAGAATTTCCTACCATAAGTTTATATGATGATAATAATATATAGATTAATACATAATTTCATACATAACAAAATATGTTTTCATCATTTGCTATACCTATGTAGATAAATTATATTTACATATTTGATTAAAAAAGTTGATTTTCGAATTAGGAAACTCATATTTTTTTAAAACAATAATTAAATTTATTTTTTTTTGTCACTAAAAATTAAAAGAATTTCCTCTTAAACAAAAAAAAAGCATTGCATTTCATTTTTTTGTGCAACATTTTTAATCTATATATTTATCTATAAAAATATTCTATATTAAAACACTAAAAATGTCTGACCTTTCATTTATCTCAACAAATCTCAAGGCACCCTGTATAAGATTAATAAACCCAGTGGGTAACTTTCCTTTATCAAAGCAAGTTATATACGTAAATTCTATTATATAAAATTGTAACTCTGTTCTACGAAGCTGTTTGTTCTTACAGGTATATTTCAAACAGCAACATATAAAAACTACACACATAATTAATCAAGAAAAAACATTATGTATGAAAAAGAAACGCTACGAAAAAGAAATTAAGATTGATGAACGAAGAATCGTACAAAAAACACTAAAACAATGAAAAAACATCACATTGAATCTTTAGTAAGGCCTTTTGAAAATGCATAGGTTATCAATAAGTATTGTTATTCAGTTTTTGGTACATCATTTTTCGTTCTAGAATAAATTAAAGAAGTGAAACAGCATTTAATGGGTTACATCATTAATATATTTACACGACAGATTTGACATCGAATATTAATCATTATTATAATTAGCATATATATTCCAAATGGGTTATGGTTCTTTTATCTAATGATAAAATTTCATTTAATATTGAAAATGTAGAGGCAATTTTAGTATTTTTAAACATATTATGAATTTTTTTATCGATATAAAATAATATTTATATCGAAAAAAATGTATATTAAATTCGAGAATATATATTCTATAATAATTTCATTTTGTTACATACATTAATTTTGTTACTTGTATGGCTATTTTGCATAAATTAGTTTAATTTTTATACCTCGGTTAAAGAAAATTTCGGTATTTTTAAATTTTCTTAAATTCAAAGACACATTAGAATGTACTTCAAATATCGTTTAATATTTGTTTAATGATTGCTTTATAAAAATTATTTTAAATTAATCGCAAAATAAAAATAAGATATTAATTGAGAATTATATTCTAAAATAAAAAAAATTCCTGTTTATATACTGAAAATTCAATTTCAGCATATAAGAAGTAAACAGTATTTTATATTTACTGTTCTACTTTATATAAGGTTTATTGAAATGCAAGATTTTTTTGGTTTAAAATTGATAAAAACCTTTCCAACTAAAAATCATAAATGCATGTATGCATTTATTCAACAAGTATATCAAACCTTATAAAATAAATACATGCCAAATAGAATTAACATACTTTTAATCCAATGAAATTATGGAATTTTTTTATTGATCACTATACTGGCAACAATTGTGTTACTAGAAGAGAGCATATATTCTGTTCATTCTTTATGAATTCAACCAAGAGTATTAAATTTTTGATTTTGTATATCATTTTTTTAATACAATTATATTTTAAAAATAAAACAACCCTCGAATTATAAAAAAGCAAAATAGTAGTAACTTGGTTTTTAACTTATAAAAGTCAAAAACTAATAATAATTTTATAATTATTAAATTTTTAACTTGTTTTGCAAGTAGTTTACACAATTAATTGATGTTGATTAGTAAGGACTGAATTATAACTATCTAGTTTCATTTTGACACATAAATATTAAATATTGAAAACAGATTGCATTTCTATTTAACTCAGCATTTCATTTCCAAAAGCCCAACATCTGTTTTAGATATTTTATTTCACAATATTTTGTCTACACAATGCCTTCTTATTATGTCTAAAGTTTTGGAAATATAAGGATAAATCTGATGGATATAAAATATTAACTATACAAAATGCTATTTAGTAATGATTAAACAAATATAAAAACTCTTAAATGCTGATTCAATAAATATTTAGTTAAAACATAGATGTAAAAATCTAATAATTACCATAAATTGCTCATGAACATCATTCCAAAACTCATTATAACCTCTTTAAAAAATATCTTATGCCCGTTAGAATAAATTTCGATCCAGACAGTGAGTGTAAAAAGAGCAAATATTCATAGTGAAAACGCTTCTTTTCTCCGTCTGCATTCCGAACGTAGCAGCAGAAGTAGAAAAGGGTGGGATGAAACCACCTGTTATTTTCCTCGAAAATCTGCGACCTTTACCAACAGCGAGTCGCATTTCAGCTGGGTGGGGCCGAAGACAAACAAATCATGTTTACCCTTTGCCTAGGAAAACACGCCGTCTGTTCATTGCATTACATTATTTATTAACTGCCTTAACTCCAGTTGTGGAAAATGTATTAATTCGGTGCAATATTCCCAGCCTTTTCCTGTTATGTGCCTCATAGAGACGAAGTTGGCTGTAAGCCAATTATAAAAGCAGTAGTAGCGATTTTCAGCTTGACAGAAACACTTGCATCGAATTTGGGTGTTTCAGGAGTGGTCTGGGGAGAATAAAGGTTTGGAAGCCAATGAAATATTACTCATTCAAATGAAGGGGCGTTTTCAATCTTGCGGTTTTGGACCAAAGCCTTGCAAGGTCTGTTTGCGCAAAATGGTGGAAGAGATCTGTGGTTGTTTGGCGAGCTTCCAGACTGCTGAAACGCTGCATTGGAGAGTTTTCGTTCATACATATTTTATTTGACTTTTCATTATTGAAGAACCAATAAAATAGCAATTCATGAGTGATGGTGGCGGGATCGTAAATTGCTTTTCATTCTTTATTTTCATTGTGTGCTGTGTGTTTACATTTGGATGGTAAATCATCGCTGTAAAGCAAAATCCTTATGTATTTAATATTCTATTAGGCATATATATGTTTTTAAAAAAGGTTAATATGTATAAGATATTCAATAAAACTGATGTTTTATTATGGCTGCTCAAAAAAGAATGTTTAAAATGTAAATAAAATAATTGGTGTGGTATGGTAAATGGCAAAATAAATGTTCCTCATATATTGCTAAAATCCATTTCCGGGCTCTTAGAGACGAGTTTAATGCATGAAAATTGGTTCAACGTTTTATAATAAATTGTATAATTCATTTAAAGGATATATATGGCAAGTATCACAATAGAAATAATTTACAACTTTCTCATTTAATTTTTAGAACCTTTAAATATTTACATTCTTTTTTTCAAAAGCATCATTCATGAGTACTTTATAAGAAATAAAATCTTCCTAGAATGAGTTATAATATTATTTAAGTGTTTAAAATGATTTATTTACGTCTGTAGAATAACTTTTAATGTAATATTTTCCTGAACAGTAAATATTTTTATTTCATATTCATTTATATTCAATTGCATTATTTGTTAAAAATAGTTTTTCCACAAAAATTTCTGAAAAGCGGTTAAAATTCATATTAATTTTATTCGTTTATGTTGAAAAACTTCGATACATTTATCAATAAACTGAGTTAATAGCAAAATATAAATTCTGAAATATGCAAAATATTAATAATTATAATAATTCTGAAATATGTATAAATATTATTTAGGTATTTAAAAGCATTTATTTACGTCTGTGGGACAACTTTTTATGTAATAGTGATTTTTTTTTTTTCATGCTCGATTCAATTGAATTATTTCTAAAAATATTTTTTTTCCAAAACTTTCTAAAATGTATGTCATGAGGTTAACAATCATTAATTTTAATAATTAAAAAAAACGTCATTAAATTTTATCATAAAACTGAATTAATAGCAAAATATATATTTATTTTCTTCTAATGCAGCTGGCAAATAGATTGCGATCTTCTCCATAAGGGCTGCACCGATGTTACTCACGTTGCATTACCCAGGGGGAGCGTGTAACTTGATGGTAAGCCACGTGAGTAGCAAAATATAAATTCTAAAATGTATGGAGAATGATTTTCTTCCATATTTCCAGCAAATATGGAAATGATATAACATATTGTAACAACTGCACAACTAGTTCAATTTTTGGTAGAAAAAAATATTTTGCTTTTCAAAATCCTGTGCAAAATTATTTTATTTAATGGAATTCATTTTCTATTAAATTGTTTTGAAGGAAATTATTTTCCTGAATTCAAGAAAAAAAGTTTTGCAAACCCCTCTTTCCATTCATTTAAAATGTATTAAGCTTGCATTAAAAATCGCACACTAAGATATAAAAGGAATTTTACGTTTAAACTAGTTTTATGTACATGAAACTAGTTTTATTTTGAGAATAATGTAAAGAATATTTTTGCTTTTATGAATACTATTTCAATTCTTTTCTATTAAAAAAAGAAAAAAAAGTTACTTATCGAATATCTTGTTGCAAAAATATAACTACATTTAAAATTAAATATGTAATTATTTGATTCGTATAAAACTTCAAGTAAATTTATATTAAATAATTTTTATCATCAGCTATTATGTAACTTATAAATTTAATGTTATTATTAATATAATACTTTTCTTCATAACCATTTTTTTGCTGCAATTAACGGTTTATTAAAAAAATAAATTTTCAGAACTTTTTATTTAAATGTACATAATTATGAATATAAACTGTTACAGATTTAAATTGATTTATATTATTTTGCAATAATATTTTTTTAAGTAATAAAAGAATGTTTAAATTTTGTGAATAAAAATTGTTTGTTTTGATATTATTATTTAAATAGTTTTTTTTAATACAAATTTATTCACAAATTAAACTAATTTTGAGAAAAAGAAAGGTTTTTTTGTTTTAAAAAAAGTATTACATTTCGTTTCTTTTAAGTATCTCTTACAAATAAGCTATATTTAAAAGAGATAAACTTTATCGCATTCAAATAAAAACTAATGTGGATTTTTTTTTAAATAAAGTAGCCAACATTTTAATGAGCTCTTAATTATATATTAAACCTAGAATATTTATCCTTTTTTTAATTTGTAGCATTTTTCAATTGCAAATTGCAATTAAATATCCAAGAAATGTTAATGTAACTTTTTAATAATATTGATTACTAGAGAATGATGTATTGTATTACATACTAGATATATTAAGCAATTTTCTGATTCTAATACATACTTAATTGATTTATTCTTTTTTACAATGGTATAAGTTGAAGTTATATTGTTTTATATATATATATATAAAAATATATTTTGTAATAAATATAATATTGTATTAAATGTATATTTTATTAAATATTATATTTTTGACAACAGCGTTATTAAAAAAAGTATTCTTGAGTTATTAATGAAATTTTAAAACGAGAGAAAAACCGTTAATGATCTAAAATTTTATCAAAAAGTGGGATGTATGGGAAGAAACTCTACTAAAAAAGAAATTCAGATTGTTGAACGAAGAATCGTACAAAAACACTGAAACAATGAAAAACATCACATTGAATCTTTTGAATGGCCTTTTGACAAAAATAGATAGGTTATCAATATTGTTTTCAGTTTTGGTACATAATCGTTTCCCTCTATTCTAAGAATAAATTAAAGAAGTAAAACTACATTTAATGGAATGCATCATTAATATATTTACGTGACAAATTTGAAATGGAATATTAATCATTATTATAATTAAGCTTATATATATATATACACTCAAGAGCCAAAACATTATGACCACCTGTCAATAACGAGTCGGCCCACCTTTGGCCCGCAACACAGCTTCAACCCGCCTTGGCATGGATGCCACAAGTCCTTGGTAGATGGCCGGAGACAGATTGTACCAGATGCTTAAGCTACGGTCACGCAAATCGAGATATTGCGAATTGGTGGTCTTTGAACTCTGAGCTGCCGTCCCAGGACATCCCAAATGTGTTCGATTGGATTGAGATCCGGTGAGTTAGGCGTCATGTTCCTAGAACCACTCCAACACAATTTTAGCCTTGTGACAAGGGGCGTTGTCGTGTTGGAACATTACATTTCCAGCTGGAAAAACAGAGGCCATGTAAGGGTGCAACTGGTCCGCAATGATGTTCAGATACCCTGTCGCATTCACGGTCTACTCTACCACAACCACGGGTCCCAGAGACGTCCAAGAGAACGTCCCTCAAAGCATAATACCGCCGCCACTGGCCTGTGTATGACCTATTGTACATTGAGGGATCAACTGTTCGACTGGACGGCCTGACACAGCCATCGGCGTGATGAATGACAAACCGTGATTCATCTGACCAGGCAACTCTCTCCCAGTGATCCATGGACCAGTCACGACGTTCCCGGGCCCAGCGCAGGCGCAGTTGGCGATGATGCTTGGTCAGCAAAGACACATGAGTGGGACGTTTGCTGCGTAGCCCCATACCCAACAGTGTCCCCTGAACAGTGTGCTCCGATACTATTCTACTTGGACCTGCATTGTATTGGGCTGTCGGCTGAGTCACTGTCTGGCTCCAGTTTTGTTTCACCATGCGAGACAGTCTCCGACGACCTTTTTTTTTGATAGCGTATGGACGTCCAACACCATGTCGTCTACTGCTGGTTTCACCGTCATTCATTCACTTTGCATAAGTACTAACAACTGTAGATGGCGAATCGTACAGTTTCGAAATACTTGTTCCGAGCCTTCGAGCCATTACAATCTGCTCTCTATCAAAGTCGCTTAGATTCGCAGCCTTTCCCATCACACACATAAGTAAGAGAAAGAATGATTCTTCAGACTCCACAGCAGCAGTTAAATACCACTTCCACCTGATCACGTGCCTTCCACGAGTTCATTGCAAAATGTAGGGGTGGTCATAATGTTTTGGGTCCTGATTGTATATATATATATATATATATATATATTCTCCAAATTTATTATGGTCTTACTAATGATAAAATATCATTTCATACATAAATTGTATAGGCAATTTTACTATAATTTAAAAAATTATGGATTCGCAAAAATAATTTTGTTAATTATATGATTATTTTGCATAAATTTTAAACCTCGTGTTAAGAAAATTTCGATTTTTAAAAATTCACTTAAATTCAAAGACACATTAGAATATGTCTACCATATAGTTTACTAATATTTGCAACTGTTAACTTTGATAAATATTACATAAAATTAATCACAAAATAAAAATATTATTATGTTCTGTTAGCTTGCATTTTGTTGCATTTTAATGTCACTTTGGAACACATACAGTGACTGAAGACCTTACTGATTTTGTACTGTCAAGGTCAATTCTATTCCTCTTTGAAATTATTCAATATATCTTTTATGTTTGTTTTTTTGTGTATTTATTCACTCATCTTGAATTAAAATTCCTTACCCAAGTACAGCTACCTCAAAACGTATAAAGAAAATTTGATTAAATACGAAACAGTAAGTGTAGATGAAAGAAATTTAAAACAGAACAGTAGCGATATGATTTCGAAATTAATAATTTTAAATAAAATATAAGTTATAAAGATAGCATTGTAGTAAACTTACTAAAAACTTCGGAAATTGTTTATTTTATCATACTAAAACAATAACATAACCTAAATATATTTTTCCCACCTTATCCTAATTCATTATCTGTTTACTCGATAAAATTGAAAACCTAAGATTATGCAATATTATCGAATATTTTATAACGCAATATTTTCGAAATAAAACCAAGTTCTTAAGCCTTCAAATGACAGCACACGATCGTGTAAGGAATCATAAGTATTGGTAGACCTGATTGAATCAGACGTTCAAACCAGAGGTATTTCAGTGAGATGCAAGAAACAATGCTTATTTGTAACTTTTCTACAAATGATCCTTCTGTTTACATTTCGTAATCACATACTTAATAATTGAAGACTCTAGTGAAATTTCAATAGGTTCTGACTTCTCGGAGAGCCTAAAATTTAGAAGTAACCCTCAGAAAAATAATTAAAGTAACTTTAGCAGGAATTTTGTTTAATAATTTCAAAAGATATTAGTATATTTTCAAGAAAAATTTATTATCATTTATTTTCTCAACAGTTTTCTTTTTATTATTTTCAACAATCACATCAGCATTTAAAGACAGTTTAAATTTTCATTTTATTTCACACATAACTTATTGATGGCATGTCATGTTAAATCTATCTCTGCAACTTCTTTAAGTTCTAACATTTTAAACAAAAACAAACTTATTATATTCACATTAATTATGCTTCGTGAGAATTAGTTTAGCAAAGAGATTATTGGAAAAATAATTTTTACCCGAGGTAAAAATTTCACAAAACCTTATTGTGTCTAAGACGTTAAGGTAATCGTGTCTGAAACGTAAGGTTATTAATGTGTGTCTATGAAAATTGAATATTCAAAAGCAGTTTTCCCAAAGTAACGAGAGAATCTGCTTGTAGCAAGAGGCCTAATGAGCGCGAGCGATAAATGAACTATTATAAATTTCATCCCTAATTACGCGATGGAGGAAAAAAATATTGATGAGGTTCAACAAGAGAAGGCTTTGAAGAAAAATTTATGTTAGGTTGTCAGAAACATCTGATGATTTATTTAAAGATGAAAAAGCATGTTTCTGAAGTTTTAACATTTTTATTTTTATCACAGATGTGTAAAAATTAAATGGTATTTAAGCAATACGTTCTGCAATTTGACTAATGCAAGCACATCTGTATCTGCGCCTCATGGGCTAATTGCTATACAATATATATTTTAATAGGTGGGGTATTTTTTGCATTAAAAGAACAATATGTTAAATTATTTTATGTTTATGTTAACAACTTTTACTCTATGTAAACAATATGTTTATTACTGTAATTTTTAATTATGATGAAAACAACTATGTTCTTCCACAATCACACACACACTCAAATAAATAGTTTGCGGCCTTCTAACAAGAATTTTGGTTAGAAGGCCGCTTGAGTAGAGAATTGGAAGTCCTAACACAAGAAACCATTTTTCATACTAGACAACAAAGTGAAGGCAAATTTTAATTTTTGTGTTTAGGCCATATAAGAGCATGATCAATCTATATACCAGGAATTCTTCTTTGAATTTTGAAAGAGTGCTAGCATTACATATATTTTCTCTAGAGATATGTGCTCAAAATTACGATGACAAAATTAGAATGATTTCAAGCAACCCTTCCGCTTTTGGTTAATTTTTGGTATCGCTGAATATACTATCTTTTTGTTGTTTTTAGTGGCGAATAACCTCAGTTGAAAATGGTAAGCGTTTTTCAACAAAAGTAAAGTGCTTACAGCTGAAGATGATGTAGCTATTATACACTGAAGTGACAAAAGTCATGGGATAGCAATATGCAAATTTTCAGATGGCAGTAGCATCGCGTAGAACAGGCATAAATGCGCAGTGCTTTCGCAAAGCTTTCATTTCTGTTCAAGTTATTCATGTGAAGAGGTTTTGACGTGATGATGACCGCACGACGGGAATTAACAGACTTTGAACGCGGAATGTTAGTTGGAGCTAGACGCAAGGGTCATGCCATTTCGGAAATCGTTAGGAATTCAACATTCCCAGATCCACTGTGTCAAGAGTGTGCCGAGAGTATGAAATTTCAGGCATAACATCCCACCATGGACAGCGCAGTGGTCGACCGCCTGCACTTAACGACCGAGACCGGCGACGTCTGCAAAGAGTCGTAAATTCTAACAGACAAGCAAAACTGCGTCAAATAACCGCAGAAATCAATGTGGACGTACAAGGGACTTGTCTGTTAGAACTGTGCGGAGAAATTTGGCTTTCTTGAGCTATTCCAGCAGAAGACCGACTCGAGTGCCTTTACTGACAGACCGACATAGCTTGCAGCGACTCTCGTGGGCACGTGAGCATATCGGTTGGTCCCTAGATGAATGGAAAACTGTGGCCTGGTCCGATGAGTCACGATTTCAGTTGGTAAGAGCTGATGGTAGGGTTCGAGTGTGGCGCAGACCCCACGAAGCTATGGACCCAAACTATCAGCAAGGCACTGTTCAAGCTGGTGGTGGCTCCGTAATGGTGTGGGCTGTTTTTTCATGGCATGGACTTGGTCCTCTGGTGCGACTGGACGGAACATTGACTGGAAATGCTTCAGCTACTTGGAGATCACTTGCAGCCATTCATGGACTTCATGTACCCAAACAACTATGGGATTTTTATGGATGACAATGCGCCATGTCACCGGCCACAACTGTTCGCGATTGGTTTGAAGAACATTCTGACATTTCCAACGAATGATGATCGGCCACCTAGATCGCCCGACATGAATCCCATCGAGCATTTATGGGACATCATCGAGAGGTCTGTTCGAGCCAAAAATCCTGCACCATCAACGCTTTCGCAATTATGGACGTCTATCGAGACAGCATGGCTCAATATTCCTGCAGAAGACTTCCAACGACTTGTTGAGTCCATGCCACGTCGAGTCACATGAATAAGTCACATGAATTTTGAATTACACAACATTAAAAATTCCCTTGAGGACAACAAAAAATGAGACACAACTTAACATTTAAAATCGTTTTACATAAAAAATTATAAAACACATGAAAATCATTTTTTTTCTTACATTTTATTTCTTTGCAAAAATGCATGTATTTGGATCATCGTAAATGCCAATTTATTTTTAACATACATTTTTATTGCCTGAAATAATTAAAATTTCTCTTTTGCCTTTTTATATTAAATGTAAATATAAAATGTTTAATATTTTAAAAATACTTTCGATAAAAAAAAATCCAGATTGTGTCTTTTAAAATAAAATATTTTTTTAGAGAGTTGTGTTTGATATGGACAATACGGGGAACAGGTAATATTGAAAATTGAAATCGAAATCTAAGACAAAAATGTGTTATCGCTATTTCCCTGTTTACAGAGCACTCAGACATGTCCGGTTTGTCTGACTTGGTTTTAAAGCATATTGATCTCGATAAGAAGAAATACGTGAAACGAAAAGTTATTAACTAGTTTCTACATTCATTTCAAAGTTAAATTCATTTTCATAAATATTTTAAAATAAAGGTATATTTTGTTTTAACAATTACCTGAAAGTATTTATGGGCTGAAATACATATTAAGTTGATTTAAAAAGCATTTTAATGGATATTTGTTAGCATAAAAAACAATAAATATATTAAGAACAGTTCACGCATGGGTATTATATTTCTTTAAATTTATTCAAAGTTCTATTAATAAATCATGCGTTAATATGTCTTGTTATGTATTGCTTAATTCCTCTCTGGCCGTTGGTACCACAGGCTTCAGATTCGAATTCTGGTGGTGGCATAGATATTTTAGTGGTTCGAATCCTAAAAATTTAATTGGCCCAACATGTGCACAAAGAGACCCTAGTACGACAGACGACATCAAAAACTCTTTAGGTTTAATTATTCTGTTTTTTCACTGAATGTAAAAAATGGCGTGTGTTTGGTTCTCACTAGGGGCATACGCAAAAATTTGAGAAAATAATAGTGTGTCAGACAAAATTGAAGATCATTTGATTTTAAATATAACAAGGGAAGTTTATGAACGTTATCCATTATCTACCATGATAATCTTCAGTGCAGAAATTATACATACTTCGAATTAATAAAAATATTTTTCTTAGAAATTAACATATGAATTTAAACTAAAGAAACTTGTATCATTCAGACAACTTGGGTATATAGAAATAATATGCATACAATATAAAGTTTTTTCAAAAAGTCAGCAGTAAAACTAAATATTGTTATTGTCCAATTACTTAGCTATAATATATCAATATCTTATGTCCAAAACATTCGACTGAAGTTAATAACTGTTCAATTGTTATTTTAATTGCTCATTGAGTATTAATATGATAACTAGCAGAAAGATAAGAAGGGCATGGTAATTTCAGTTTCTCAATCACATCTAAAAGTAATTATTTTTAATAAAAGTTCGAATCTATAATGTATTTTTAGTTTGAACATAAAACGTATTTTTGCACGCTATTTATTTGCTTGTTTACAAAGTTTTTTTTGTTATTGACATGCTTGTTGTGCTTATTGAAATAAGAAAAGTATTACTAATATCATTGTTGTCTTTACATTTAGAATCATACAGATGCCAGATGTAAACAGATTTAAACTATATATTTTATCATCAATAGGTTAATAATATTTTTAACAGATTAGATATTTTCTATACACATATAAATAGTTGGAGAGTTTTTTTTTTTGAGAAATAAATTTTCCTATCATTTTGATTTAAAGGTTGCAAGGAAAATTTAACAGAAAGCATCTTCTTTATATTAAATCTTACATGAAGTGAACTGTTTTCCCAGAAATACTTTTCGTCAGAATAAACATTTTGCATCGGATAGCAAAGATTAAAATTTTGAGTACAAAAATAAGTTTTTTTCTGCCTCAAATCTCACTGTTTAAAGAAACTTTATTTTGTCATACATATATCAGATCATGCTTTCAAATATTTCAATACTGTTTTGGCAAGGATTCGTAATTTTTTTATTAGTCGAAAATTCAGAATATCTTCTTTGATGCAGAAATTCTTATAATTCATATACATTTTTTTTTTCATACCTGCATTAAGTTTATATTTGACTTACTATCTCAGTTTTTTTTTCTCAGTCTCAGTCCTCTTTTTAATGTTTGTTTCACATATCAATTTGTATATCTTTCCCTTTCCTTTATTGTTTTTCATATAATTGTTTGTATTTTAAGACTTCTGAGCTCTTTGATATACTATAACAACCGCTTGGTTATGTTTATTCCGTTAAAATAAAAGCACACCACTCAATATGTTTAATACATTTTCGTATACGTTTCACATGCATGGGAATTGAAATTTTGGAAATAATTTATACATGCCTTACACGTTTTCAATGAACCACTATTGAAACCAAGTGACAAATATGAAATGAAAATTTGATTTGAATATAAACTTTTTCAAGTATAAATTATATATGGTACTTGCTAAATGCAACCAAATTTAATTAATAAGTTTAAAATCATTAATATTTTAGTGCATAGTTATGCATTACTTTGAAAATCTGAATGGACTTTTATTTAATGGAATGAAAAGTTTCTGTTCTTTTGGGTACAAAATCAAAATTTGCGATATTACAAAGTACGGTTTATCCCAAAATTATACGACAGCTTTTAGAATTCAAGTAAATATTAAAAACTTCAGGCAATTTACTAACAAATTAAGATTTCCACTACCTAAAATTTTCTTAAACTACTTTTAGCATCTTGCTTTCAAACAGTATATAACTTTTTTTTATCTGGTCATTTCATATGGAATGAAATCATTATCATTATCATCATAATTTTTATCTCACATAAAAAATATTTCTCGAATACTGATACAAAAAATACTTAACTGGTATATGTTGCATTATTAAACTAACATAATGTATTATATCGAATGAAGTACTTTTAAATTATTTAGAAGTTGCAATTTTAGAACTTTCAGAATTTAATTTAATTCTAGGATTTAACTCCAACAATTAAATTCTGATTTTTATTTTTAGAAAACGGAGCGCATTTAAAAATACAATAAATTATTATCACAATGAACTTTAAGCCAGAATAAATTTTAATTTTTTATTTCTCAATGTCCTTCTAAAGTTTGTATTATTTATATGTCAGGTTAATTAAAGTGAAATACGATTCTAAATTGCATCTTACGTATTAAATAGCAACATATTACTTATTTTTTGAATTAACAAATAATTATAAAACAAGCTTCACTTCCTAGCAATTAATTTAATGTTAAAAGATAAGCCTGAAAACTCTAATTAACATATCAGATTTTAGTTCTATAGTTAAAGAGTTTCCGAGGGTTATAATAGTATTTAATTAAGCAAAGTAACATCCTGCGAGTTCTTGTTAACAAAGAATTTTAATTTGCATGATTAAATTCAACTAAAGGAAACTGCTTTAAATGAAAAGTTTTAAAACTACACCAGTGTCGAAAATAGAATACTTAATATTGTGATGAAGAAAATATTCTTTCAAGTTCATTGCTTGAAAAATAAAAAAAGTTATATACAATGCAAAAACTAATAAAGTTAATACATTTAAATTTAAATTAGTGATTAATTTTTCGAATTTTAATTTTTTTTAAATATTTGTTTCCATAAATATACCTGAAAAAAATTATTTTAGATATAATTGTCGATATTAATTTTATTGTCATGTATCATATTAAAAAATATTAAAAAATTATTAATAATATGAAAGATAGACAAAAAAGTTATCTTTATTAAAAATAATTAATTGTGAATTATTCAGTTATTGGGAATTTCAATGTTATAGAAAATAAAAAATATTTATTATTATTGAAAAAATATTTATTTAGCTATTACAATAAGAAATACAATCGTTACATAATAACTTTCCATAATTATTTTTTAGTTGTACAAGTAATTTATTGTAAGTTGCATTTCAGTGATATAATTTACAAAACCAGTTTTCATGGGGAAAAATATAGTATTATTACTAAATAATTAATAAAAATCAGTAACGAATAATAATTTTAATTCATTTAAAATTTTTATACGGTAAATTATATCTACATCTACACATAAGGACCAAAAATCAAATTCATGTAAACATATTTATGTACTACGTTTTTAATGTAATAATTAAATAAGGAATGGATCAAAAGTGAAACAGTTGCTCTACAAAAATTTGTAAAAATTTTTGTTTCAGTAATTCTTGAATAAATTGAAAATGTATATAATTTTATTTTAATTTAAAGTATTATATGCAGTTCATTTTGACTTTTATAATTTTTAAATGATCAAAATGCGTATTAATTTCTCTTTTTTTAAGTTGTAATCTAAAAATATTATTCTAAAACAAATCGTGTTATAGGTTTAATTTTAAACTGAATTTAAAATTGATGAGTTCATAATATTTTAAATATTTATATTATTGTAAACAATTTTATTTCATCCTCCATTCATCAATAGAAAACTGCATTGAAATAATAATTCATAATAAATATAAAAATTAATATTTTAACATACCTAAATATTATTAATAAATATATGCATGCAAGAATTTATATTTTTTGTGTTATTATCACCATTTTGAAGTAAAATATATAAATAAATAAATGGCTACTTATTTATAATTTTAGTATTAATTTCTATACTGATCTCTTGCTAGTGTCGCTGAAACATAACTACAATTGTTTTCAACAACACACAAACACTGCTTTAGCAAAACTGCTTTTAAAAAAATAAAATACTAGAAAAACATAAATAAAAATAAACTAGTCTTATAAAAAAAAAAAAGAACTAAACAAACTAATGATAAAAAATAAAATGATAGATATAATCTAAATAAAAATAAAATATTTTTGATCCTAATTTGATATAAAAGGTGATATTTAATCATATATCAATTTTCAATTTTAATTTTAGCTTAGCTTGTTGATATATAGGTTAAAAATAAATACATTCCAAAACATAAGAAGAACTTCAAAATTTTTTGAAAATAGTCTGAACAAAAATTATAAAAAAGCATCAAAGAAATGGATGAAAATTGATGTATGGATTTGGATATATATTTTGCTCTTACAGGAAAAAAGGTGCAAGATTCAATCGATGTACACCAGAACGAACTCCAGATTGCACAAGGCGATGAAGATTTATCAGCGAGTGGAACACGTAGGAGATGCAAGCCGCAGCTGGGGGAACAAAGCGTTCTGTCAATCATTAGAACCTACCATCTTCAAAACGTGGTTAAAAATGAATCGAAAATGATCAAACAAATGTAAATTCACCTTCCGGTTGAGTCTTGTTGTTGTTGTTCCGAATAGGTTTCTCATCAGTATTCATTGAAAAATGCAAATTCTTGTAGCAACATAACCGCAGCAGTTTTTGGGGTGTGGGGTGATGTCTTCCTTCAAAAACTTTTCTGAATCGCCTGGAGTTTGTATGATGAGGTGAATGCATTCCATGCTATTAAATCTTAGAAGAATATTTTTTCAAAAAAAGGAATGAAGTCCGAATAAATGGATTGTTGATACAACATAGTGGTTTTCTAAACGCGTTTGTGTGTTTTTTGCAAAAGTTTTTATTGAAATATTTGGAGGCATGGAACATATGTGGTAGTTTAACAATACAATAAAGTATAATAGTTAAGGGTGGAAAATGTAAGAAAAGTAACAATTACAAAATTTTGCTTGTGGTATAATGGAATATTAGAAACTACACTCATGTCCATAAATTAAGGATAATGTACATAATATATGCTTTTCTATAACCAAATTATTCTCAGTTATAATGATTAACAAAAATGCATAATTCCATTATCCTTATAATTAAAAATATGGTAACATATTATATAATAATAATACTAAATATGAAAAGAAAATTAAAAGACATTTTTTACAGATTAAAATTATGCTAATATTATTTGAAATATCGAAGATTTTTTTATCTGTGTACTATTGAAAAGCTTGTTAAAAATAAGTCTTAATTATTTGAATAAAAAAATCTCATTTCAAATCTAATTTCTAATATTTAGTTTTATTTTATTATTTTTTGCAACAAAAATTAATGTATATGAAATTAAATGAAATTTATAAGGTAAAATAACGTACTAAACTAATTAAAACGCGTTTTATTCTGTGTTTTCAAGTAAAATCTCTGCTAGAATATGCAAAAACTACAAAACTACAAAGAACTCTCTTCCATTATTTCTAATGTGTTAGGAGGAAAGAAAGTTTTTGTTGGGTTACTGTCATTTTCTACGCAAGAAATGAACAGAAACCTTTACTAAAAAAAAAGATTCATACAATCTCATAGAAATATCTAAGTATTCTTCTAAGGCGTTTTATGTAGTTTTCCAGATAAAATGATTCCGAGGTATAAAAATGTTCTTAAAAATTGCATGAAATGAAAGCATATAAAATGTATGTAATCTTTATGGCAGTATTAGTATATAATATTCATATTCACTAATATAATCGATATTAGATATAATTTATATATATTATCTAATTAATGCGTCTTTATATGCATATTAAAATGAGTCTAGTTTAAAAGATTAAAAATCAATACATTTTAATGTTCTTCATCTTCATCTCAGGTTTTATCAGTTATGCATTAGTAAAATTTTCATTTAACAAAGATAAGAATAATTGAGTTACACTTAAAATATAATTAAAAAAATATATATACTTTCTTACAGCAAAATGAAGCACTGTATTGAAAAATTTGATACTTTTTCTCTAAAATTAATTAAAAATAATTTTCAATTTAAGAAATTTCTTTGTCTAATAAATATTTGCTTTTTGTTTTGCATTGTTGCTCAAGTATGCCCGTGAGAAAATACAAGAGCCATGGGGAAGTGATGTTTGAACGAACATGACAAAATAGATACAAACACAATATTTTTGTGTTTTTTTTACGTAGTCTTACAATTATGAAAAATAATTTTGTAACAATTATGGAAAAATATCCAGTCACACGATCAATTTTTGTTGTCGTATTTCATAATCGAAGGATCATTTCAAATTTGATTTCTCTAATGATTGCAACTTGTTAATTGTTGACCACTTATATTTGTAGTTTATAACACTTTGAGTAAATTTCCTGTTCAATCTATATTCTGAGGTATTAAATACTTGATTAACAAATAGTTTAAAATTTTTATTTCCTGTATATTATAGAAACAGTGTTCCTGTCAATATCAGGTTCCATGCTGATAGCCCCGTTGAACTTCAAAGCATCGTACTTTTAAAAATAATTCAAAGATTACAGAAATTAATGTAAATGAACAGATAATTGTAAATTTTATAGTTCTAATACATTCATCTAACAAAAAACGACTTTCTCTGTATTTTAAAAACAAAAATTGTGTACAAGAAGCACACATTTATATTTAAAGACGTACATTAAAATATATCCTTTTTTTATATGAAAAATATTTTAAACTTAGAAAACCTTTGGAAAATAAATTAATAAAATAATCTCTAACCAAATTAATACATCTAATTTATTAGTAAGGATGATTGAGTCATGGATTATGCATCTCCAAATATAATTTCACAAATAAGAAATGTGGTTGTGGAGATCCAGAACCACAAATTGTGTTTACCAGACTTTTACTAAATAAATCAAGATGATCTTTGAACTAATTTAGATTCAGGTTTTAACTGAAATAATAATTTTATTATATGCATTGTTAAAATTTATGTTATTTTGTTAATTTAAAATATTATGAGCAAATTGTAATAATTCTAAAATTAAAAGAAATTATATTTATATTTCTATACAGTTTTATTTACACATTTATCCAGTAATACTTTTTAAAAATAAACAGTTACTATAAATTGTAATTTTTAAAGCATTGATCTAATTGTATGTTTCTTCTTCTTGCAATAAAAATTTCAAATTCCATGTTCAATATAATCAATGCAAATCATTTAATGGAGTTTATCGCGTAATTTCAAATCTTTTCAAATAAATAAGAAATGATATATTAATTTACTCACTTAATATCTTCTGAAGTTAGTATTAGTTTTCTAATATGTACTATAAAATTTAAAGTATAAAATATATAAAATTTATATTGAATAATATTTATCGATTAGATATAATCTGTAAAATATTTTTAATATCACTTTTGAAATGAAAATTTATTCAATTATTTAAAAAAAAAATCTAAACATTTTTCATAAAAAAAAAAAATTATTTGTTTAATTAAATTGTGAATTTGAAAATGTAGAGGATGAATTGTGTAAACATTAAAATTAAAAGATAAAACTGTTCTTTATCAGTGGTTAAAGGTAATAATTGTAAATATGCCTATAAAATTTATATTTTTAATTTCTTTTAATTATAGTACATGTAATTATTCATGAACATCTAATATTTTTCTTATATGAATCTCGTGCTAAAAAAATTAAATGCCTTTATTATGGATACATATTTTTTAACTAAATTATACATCACTATACGTCTAGATCAATATTATAATATTAAGTAGACCAATATTATAGTTTTAAAAAATATTTATCAATTATATTATTATCAATTATTAATATATCAGTATAAACATTGATATAAAAATATTAATTAGCTGTAATATTTTTAATAATTGCTTACTTAAAATTTATTAGATCTGGCTAGTTTTCACAACATTTTTCTGTGTAGAACAATTTTGTTTTGAAAAATGACAACTTTATTATATATAATTCAAATGAGTAAATAATAATTATTTGATTTATGTATGATTTTAATAATTTTCAAAACTTTTAAATGTATTTTAAATTAATAAAATTATTAATAGTTTCTACTGGCCCATTATACCACAAGTAAAATTTTCTAAATGTTATTTTCTTAAATGTGTCTTTATCTATTATACCTCGTTGTATTATTCTTTTGTTAGACTAAATGTACATATTTCCCATCCTTCCAAATATTTCAATGAAAACTTTTTGCAAAAACACACAAAAGCGTTTAGAAGACCACTGTGTTGTATCCAACAATCCATTTATTCGGACTTCATCCATTTTTGAAAATATTCTTCCAAGATTTAATAGCATGAAATGCATTCACCTCATCATACAAACTCCAGGCTATTCAAAAAAAGTTTTTGAGGGAAGACATCTCCCTACACCCCAAAACTGCTGTGGTTACGTTGCTTCAAGAATTTGCATTTTTTCAATGAATACTGATGAGAAACCTATTCGGAACAACAACAACAAGGCTCAACCGGAAGGAGAATTTACATTTGTTTGATCATTTTTCGATTCATTTTTAACCCACGTTTTTGAAGATGGTAGGTTCTAATGATTGACAGAAAGCTTTGTTCCCCCAGCTGCGGCTTGCATCTCCTCCGTGTTCCACTCGCTGATAGAACTTCCTACCCTCTTGCAATCTGGAGTTCGTTCTGGTGTACATCCATTGTATTTGCTGGTATTTTGCTGTAAGAGAAAAATATATCCAAATCCATACATCAATTTTGATCCATTTCTTTGATGCTTTTTAAACTTTTTTTCAGACTATTTACAAAAATTTTGAAGTTCATCGTATGTTTTCGAATGCTTTTTTTTTACTTTATTTTTACAATATCTTATTTTATATTATCTAGCTAATTTAGAATAAAAATTGAAAATTGATATATAACAAAAAAATGAAATTTTTAATAAATAAAATTAAATATATTTTTTTTTTTTGAAAAGGAATTTGGATCAAAAATAGTTTAATTAAGTTGCATAAATCATAAATAAATTTCAGCAACGTTAGTAAAGGCTTAAAATATAAAATCATGCAAAAATTATATATACATAGCCCTTTATTTATTTGTAAATTTTATTTCAAAACAGTGATAATTACAGAAAACAGTATATATTTTTGCATACATATCTGTATTAATAACATTTATAGTTTTGTTAAAACGTGAATTTTTATATTTACTACGAATTATTTTTCATTACAATCTGCTTTTTGGTGAAAGAATGATAAAATAAAACTTTTTCAATAATATAAAAAATTAAAATAGTGTGAACTCAATAATTTTAAATTCAATTTAAAAACTAAACCTGTAATTCGATTTGTTTCAGAATAATATTTTTTATATTAAAACTTCGAAAAACAGAAATGAATGCGTAACTTGATCGTTTAAAATTATAAATTTCAAAATGAACTACTTTTAATACTTTAAATAAAAAAATTATAAAATTTTTTATTTATTCAAGAATTATTGAAACAAAAAAAAGTATAAAAAAAATGTTTTTAAGATCAAATGTTTTATTTTTAAATCATTCTTTATTAATTTATTACATTAAAAATGTAGTGAAGAAATATGTTTGAAATGAATTTAAATTTTTGTCCTTATGTACAGATGTAGATATAATTTACTTTTTTTTAAAAAAATTTTAAATAAAATAATATTTTTTTTAAAATTACTAACTATTAAATTTATTATTCGTTACTGCTTGTTATTAATTTTTTACTAATAATACTACAGTTTTTCCATGAAAACTGGTCTTGTAAATTACTTCACTAAATGCAATAAATTACTACAATAAATTAATTGTACAACTAAAAAATTTTGGGGAAGTTATTATGTAACTCAAAAATAAAAATAATAATAAAAATAACCATGCATTTTTATTATAATAGCTAATTAAATATTATTTGAATAATAAAACATATTTTTTATTTTCTGTCACATAGAAATTTTTACTAATTGAATAATTCAATTATTTGAAGAATAAATGAATGAACATGAATTATTTTTTTACGTTATTTTTAAATTATTTTTAATTTATAATGCTATTTAGATTTATTATTATTAATATATGTATTGTTTTAATATTACATATAAAAGTAAACTAAATAACAATATCAAAAATTATATCGTTTAATAATCTTTCACACATTTTTATAGTAATAGATATTAAAAAAAAAATTCTAAAAAATAAATCTAAATTTTAATTTAAATATATTAATATTATAGCTAAAACGCATTGTATATTTTTATTTTTTGTCAAGCAATGTGATATTAAATTGAAAGAATATTTTTTTTCTTCTTCTGTACAAAATTCTTTACTTCAGTACTTCTTCATTAAGTATTCTATTCCAACACTGCTGTAGTTTTAAAACTTTTAATTTAAAGCAGTTTTTCCTTTAGTTGAATTTAATCATGCAAATTAAAATTCTTTGTTAACAAAACTCGCAGGATGTTACTTTGCTTAATTAAATACTTTAATAACCCTACGAAAACTCTTTAACTATAGAACTAAAATCTGATATGTTAATTAGAGGTTTCAGACTTATCTTTTCAGCACTAAATTAATTGCTAGAAAGTGAAGTTTGTTTTATTATTACTTGCTATTTCAAAAATAAGTAATATGTTGCTATTTAATACGTAAGATGCAATTTAGAATCGTATTTCACTTTAATTAATCTGACATATAATGCAAACTTTATAAGGACAACGTGAAATGAAGAATTAAAATTTATTTTAGCTTTAAGCTCATTATAATAATAATTTATTTTATTGTTTAAATGCACTCTGTTTTCTGAAATAAAAATCCATAATTTAATTATAGAAATTAAGATTTAGAATTACATTAGATTAAATTAAATTGTGAAAGTTCTAAAAGTTCAACTTCTAAGTAATTTAAAAGCACTTCATTCGATATAATACATTATGTTAGTTTAATTAAGAAACTTATACTTGCTTAGAAGTTTTTGTATAAATATTTAAAGAAATATTTATTTTTTGAATGGAAAAAAATGATTGATTGATGTTATTTTATATGAAATCACCAGATAATAGAATTTTATATACAGTTTGAAACCCAGATGCTGAAAATAGTTTAAGAAAATTTAAGGCCTTGGCAATCTCAAGTGTCTGAAGTTTATTAATTTTGCCTTTAATTTAAAAGCGGTTGTATAATTTTTGTAATAATCCTGTACTTTAAAATATCGAAAATTTCGATTTTTGTACAAAAAAATATAAAATTTTTAATTCATTTGTTCTTCAGATTTTTCAAAGGAATGCATAACTAATGAAATACTAAAAAAATAATGATATTAAACTTATTCATTAAATTCATTGCATTTAGCAAGTACCATATATAATTTATACTTGAAAAAGTTTCTATTCAATTTAAGAATTTTCTATTTCGTACTTCTCACTTGATTTCGATAGTGGTTTACTGAAATCGTTAAGTACCATACATAATTTATACTTAAAATATCTCTAATCAATTTAATAATTTTCCATTTCATATTTATCAGTTGGTTTAAATAGTGGTTCTCTGAAAACGTGTAAGTTCCATAAATAATTTATACTTGAAAAAGTCTCTATTCAATTTAAAATTTTCCATTTCATATTTGTCATTTGGTTTGAATAGTGATTCACTGAAAACTTGTAAGACAAGTTTAAATTATTTTCAAAATTTCAATTATTACAAATATGAAAGGTATACAAAAATGCTTTAAATATATAAGATGTGTGCTTTTATTTTAACAGAACAAACATAACCAAGCGGTTGTTATTTTAAGAATTTTCAACCAAAGCTCATTTTCAAGAAAAAATAAATATAAAATCAAGTTAAGCAAAAACAAAAACAAAAATAATCAAAAACTTCATGGCAGTTTACAAATCATTAAAAAACAATAAGATTGAAGTATATCAAAGAGTTCAGAAGGCTGAAAATACGAATAAATATATGAAAAAATAAATGCAATCTAAGTTTCAAAGAAAAGGGTAAGGACAAAAAAATTGATATGTGAAGCAAACATTAAAGAGGACTGAGACTGAGAAAAAAACAAATTGAGACAGTAAGTCATTAAAGTAAAATAAATGCAGGTCTGAAAAAATAGTTTTTATGAATTATCTGAAGAGTTTCTGCATCAAAAGAAGATATTCTGAATTTTCGCTAAATAACAAATTACGAATCCTTGTCAAAACTGTGTTGACATATTTTAAAGCATTCTCTAATATATGTATGGCGAAAATAAAGTTTTTTAACCCGTGAGATTTGATGCAGAAACAACCTTATTTTGTACTCAAATTTCAAAATTTGTTATCCGATGCAAAATATTTATTCTGAAGAAAAGTGTTTCTGTGAAAACATGATCATTTCATGTAAGATTTAATATAAAAAGAAAATATGTTCTGTTCAATTTTCCTAGTAATCTTTAAATCAAAATGACAGGAAAATTTATTTCAACCTCCAGAAAAAAAAAAACACTCAACTGCTTATATATATGTACAGAAAATGATACGGATAAATAAAAAGAGTTTGTTATAAATATTATAAAGTTAAAATTAATGACCAAATATATATAGATTAAATGTATTGCCATATCCATAATGATAAATGTAAGGACAATAAGGATATTAGTAATACAATTGTTCATTTCAATTAAATTAATTCATTCATAAAATTCATTTCAAATTAATTAATTCATTAATAGAACTAATTTCAATTAAATTAAATCATTTCAAGATAATTAAGTTGTAAGCAAGCAAAAATATAGAAAACATGCAAAAATACGTTTTTATGTTCGAATTAAAAATACGTTTCAGCTTCGAACTTTTATTAAAAATAATTACTTTTAGATGACATTGAACTGAAATTACCATGTCCTTCTTATCTTTCGGCAAGCGATCATCTTGATGCTCATTGAGTAATTAATATAACAATGGAACAGTTATTAATTTAATCAAACGTTTTGGACATAAGAGATTGATGAAATATAATTAAGTAATTTTTAAATTATTAATATTTAGTTTTACTGCTGACTTTCTAAAGAAACTTCTTATATTGGGCGCATATTATTTATGTATTTCCCAAATTGTTTCTTTGCTCTCAGATTTTTAGTTAAAAACAGTATATTAATTTCTAAAATAATATTTTTTATTAATTCGAGGCATACATAAATTCTGCACTGACAATTATCAAGGCGGATAATGGATAAATTTCCCAAATATATTTGTTATATTTAAGAGCAAATGGTCTTCAATTTTGTCTATCACACTGTTCTTTTCTCAAAGTGTGTGCTTCTAGTGCGAACCAACCCTGCCATTTTCCGCGTTAGTGACGAAACAGGACAACTAAATCCAGAGAGTTTGGTTTGGTTTGTCGCATTACAGTCATTTTGTGCACACTTTGGGCTAATTAGATTTTTGATTTCTTAAACCTTGGATTCTGAACTACTAACAAACGTCCATTCCACTGCCAGTATTTTAACCTGAAGCCTATGGTACCAACTACCAAGCGCTATCAGATATCAGGCCTCACAGCTCAGAGAGAAATTGTGCAATACACAACATGACATATATTAATACATGATGTATTTATTAAACTTTGAATAAATGAAATAAATAAATTATCCATGATTGAGATTTTCTTCATATATTTTATTGTTTTTTAGTAACAAACAGTTATAAAATGCTTTTAAAACAACTTAATATGGATTTTAGCCCATAAACACTTTCATGTAATCGATAAACAAATATACCCTTCATTTTAAAATATTCATGAAAATTAATTTAACTTTGAAATGAATCTAGAGACGAGATAATTACTTTTCGTTTCACGTATTTCTTTCCATCGAATTATTGAAGATAGCATATGTAGAAACAAATCACCAAATGTTTGTTTTAATATTGATTAGGATATGAAACTATGTAAAATGTATAATTATAATAAGATATAATAGTTACATCATTTTCAGCATCACTTTTTACATTTTTTTTGTTGACTATCTTTTGACAAACACTTAACATTTTGAATTGAGGTTATTCTTCACTGGAAACAACAATATATAACACATTCATCACTACCAAAAATGAACATTCAAAGGAAGAGTTGCCCAGAAATCATTCTAATTTTGACATCATAATTTTGAACACATATATCTAAAGAAAATATCTGTGATTCTGACACCCCTCTCAAAATTCAAAAAGAGAATTTCTGGTACATAGATTTTCATGCTCTTATGTGGCCTATACACAGAAAATTACCATTTGACTGCACTTGTCTTGTCGAGTATGAAACATTTTCCTTGCGTTAGGAGTTCTCTCTAGTTCTCTATCCACCAGTCCAGTCTAACCAACAGATTTGTCAGAAAAGTCACAAACTATCTCACTATTTTGTGGGTTTGATTGTGGAAGAACACAGCTGCTCTCATCATAATTATTCATAAAATAATTTAACATATTGTTTCTTTTATGAAAAAAATGTATACTACAGATTTAAAATATATATTTTATAGCCACTAGCAGCAAATAGATCAGATACAGATGTACTTGCATTAGTCTAATTGCAGAACGTATTGCTTAAATACGTTTTAATTTTTATACATTTGTGATGAAAATAAAAATATTACTAAAACGGTAAAACTTCACAAACATGCTTTTTCGTCTTTAAATAAATCATCAGATGTTTCTGACAACATAGCAAAACATTTTTATTCAAACCCTTCTCTTGTTGAACCTCATCAATATTTTTTTGGCACCATCGCGTAATTAGGGATGAAATTTATAATAGTTCATTTATCGCTCACGCTCATTAAGCCTTTTGCTACAAGCAGGTTCTCTCATTACTTTGGGAAAACTGCTTTTGAATATTCAATTTTAATAGACACAAATTAATAACCTTACGCTTCGACACGATTACCTTAACGTCTTAGACACAATGAGGTTTTGTGAAATTTCACCTCGGGAAAAATTATATTTTCAGTAATCTCTTTGCTAAACTAATTGTCACGAAGCATAATTTATGTGAATATTTTAAGTTGTCTTCCTTAAAATGTTTAGAACTTAAAGAAGTTGCAGAGAGAGCTTTAGCATGACATACATCAATAAGTTATTTTTGAAAATAAAAAAAATTTAAACTGTCTTCAAATGCTGATGTGATTTTCGGAAATAAAGATGAAACTTCTGAGAAAAGAAATACATTTTTCTTGAAAATATACTAGTGTCTTCTCAAATTATCAATAAAATTCCTGCTAAGTATATTTTAATTATTTTTCAGAGGGTTACTTCTAAATATAAACTCTTCAAGAAGTCAGAACCTATTGAAATTTCACTAGAGTATCTTTAATTATTAAATGTGATTACGAAATGTAAAAAAGGATCATTTATTCAAGAAAAGTTACAAATAAACATTGTTTCTTGCATCTCACTGGAATACCTTTGATTTGAACGCCTGATACAATCAGGACTACCAATACTTATGATTCCTTCCATGTTAGTGAGTGCTTACTTGAAGGCTTAACATCTGGATTTTTTTTCAAAATATTAGAAACTCTTGAGTTTTGAATTTAATGGATTAAACAGATAATGAAATATGATTAGTTGGAAAAATATATTTAGGCTATGCTATATTTTTAGTATAATAAAATAAACAATTTTCGATGTTTCTGGTAAGTTTACTACAATGCTATCTGTTTCACTTATATTTTTATTCAAAATTATTATTTTCGAAATCATATCACTGCCTATTGTGTTTGTTTTAAATTTCTTTTATCTACATTTACTGTTTTGTGTTGCCTAAAACTTTCTTCATACATTTTACGCTAGCTATAATTGAATAAGGAATTTTACCTCAAGATGAGTCAATAAAATACACCGAAAAACAAACATAAATGATATGTTCATTAATTTCAAAGAGGAATGGCTTACGAAAAGAAAACAAAATTTAAGGATTGGCTTTAAGAGGACAAAAATGGTAAGGTCTTCAGTTACTGTAAGTATTCCAATGTGAAGTAAATGCCAGCTATCTGAACATAATTATATTTTTATTTTGTGCATAATTTTATATAATATTTATAAAACAAACAGTTAACAAATATTCGTAAACTGTATGGTAGGCATATTCTAATGTGTCTTTAAATTGAAGTAAATATTTAAAAACCGAAATTTTTTTAACACGAGGTTTAAAAATTTACAAATAATCATTCACTAACAAAATTAATTTTGCGAATTCAGAATTTATAAAAAGGTACTAAAATTACGTCTACATTTTCTATATGAAATGAAATTTTATCTTTAGTTAAAATAACCATAAAATATATATATATATATATATATGGTAATTATAATAATGATTATTATTCGATTTAAAATCTGTCGCTTAAATATATTAATGTTGTAGCCATTAAATGCAGTTTCACTTAATTAACTTCAATTTAATAGAGAGAAAAAAATTATGCACCAAAAACTGAAAACAATATTGATAACCTTTCCATTTTCAAAAGGCTGTACAAAAGATTCAATATGATGTTTTTCATTGTTTCAGTGTTTTTGTACAATTCTTCGTTCATCAATCTTAATTTCTTTAGCGTGGGGTTTCTTTTCATACATAATGTTTTTCTGATTAATTTTATGTGTTAGTTTTTATATGTTGCCATTTGAATATATTTGTAAGAACAAACAGCTCGTAGAATAGAACTGCATTTTTATATAATAGGATTTACGTAAATATCTGGCTGTGATAAAAAGCAGTTACCATTGGGTTATTAATCTTATTGAGTTTGCCTTCAGATTTGCTGAGATAAATGAAAGCATAGAATTTTTTTTTAGTGTTCCAATATAGAATATTTTTCATAAAAAATAAATTGATTGAAAATGTTGCGCAAAACAAGAAATGCAATAAGTATTTTGACGTGGCAGTTCTTTTAAAATTTTTGTAACAAAAAACATAATTATTGTTTTTAATGATTTAAGAGATGTGATTCATAGCTACCTAATGAAATCTGATCAATTTTCAAATAGGCAATACAATTTATACAGATATTTATAGAAATTGATGAAAACATATTTCGTTATATACAAAATAATGTATTAGTTTATACAATATTATTATCATCATATAAATTCTTAAATGTAGAAATGCTAATATAATCATTAAACTATTTTATTCTTATGTGATGTGCATAAATAATTTAATTGTTGTATAAATTAAAATTTACTTGTTAATCATTTCTTGTTGTATACAATTTGTAAAATGGTTTTATTATTTTTTTTTTTTTTATATAAATTTATCTGGTTTAGTTATCATAAAAAAAAAATTCAGCTTTCTGCCAACGAATAAATTTAGAACGTACAAAATTTCTTTCAAATAAAATAGATTTTAAAAAATAGTAGAAAAAGTATCAAGTATAAAGTAAAAGTAAAAAGTATCAAAAGCCACACGGCCTGATGGCCGAGTGGCTAGCGCTCTGGCGCTCGCTCCCACAGGTATCGGGTTCAAATCCCGGCGTTGCCATGGGTATGCAGTGGTTCGAATCCACTTTAAACTGTAGGTCCCGGTCCTAATAGGATCGTAGAGCTTTTAGGCATTGTTACTCCGCGCCCGTGGCTTATCTTCAAGTTACACGCGCCCCCCTGGATAGTGCAAAGTGAGTAATGTCGGTGCAACCCTTATGGCATAAAAAGATCACGATCTATTTGCCAGCTGAATTAGAAAAAAAAACACATGAAAATTTTGATAAAATTTTAGATTATTAATTGGTTTTCTTTCATTTTAAAATATGCATAAATAACATAAAATACATTGTATTTTTAATAATCTTGTTTTTAAAAATATAATATTTAATGTAATATAGATTTAAAATAATATTTTTTTTTATAACATATCAAATAATATAATATTTAATATCAAATAAAAAACAAGTAATATAAAAAAAAAAAAAAAAAAATGTCAATTCTACTTTTTTTCGCTATATTGCAGAAAATCCTTTATAAACTTTTTAAAGTTTATCTTGCGCCATCTATTGGTAGATACATGCAATTTAAATTTAAAAAAATAAAATTAATTAATTAAATTTTTATTACAGAAATAACATTTGAAAAACTGCATTAACATCAAGTGTCATCCACTACGAGTTCAAAAAAAAAAATATTTGCGTTTGAGTGATGAATAAAATGTATTTTATTAACGATTGAAAATTTGAACAAGATATATATAGAGAGAGTGTGAGCTAATAGAAGGAATTGAATAATATTATATTTATTAAAAAATATATTTCATAAAATATAAATTGCAATTTATAACATTTTTAAAAAGTATAAATGAATTGAATGTTTTTTATAGTCTGAACATTTCTTATGTAATATATTGAGGAAACTAATAAATAATCAGTTATCTAAAGGAAAATATTATTCAAATATTGCATTAACATTTCTTGAATTTGAACATTTTATTTCAATTTGTAATTGAAAATACAACAAAATATAAAAATATAAATAATATGATTTTAATAAATAATTAAGATCACATTAAAATATTTGATTTAAAAATAGCACATTAGTTTTTATTTGAATAAAATAAAATTTTTCTATTTTTTCTAAAAGATATTTATAGGAATCATTTTTGTAAAAAGAATTTCAAAAAAATTTGAATTTTTATTAAACTTTTAAAATTCAAGCATTTTTTATTAACAAAATTCAAGCAATTTTTTTTTGTATTTCTTAAAGCAAAATATTATTGCAAAGTGACACAAATCAAATTACATTTGGCATAGTTTATTTTCATAAAAATGTAAATTTAAATAAAAATTTTCCAATTTTTTTTTTCATTTAATAAACAATTATCTGCAGCAAAAACATTGTTATTAAGAAAATATATAATAATAGTAATAATATTAAATCTATAAGTTGCATAATAAATGAACATAAAAATTAATTAATATAAAGTTATTTGAAGTTTTATGCGAATTAAATAATTACGTGTTTAATCTTAAATATAGTATATTTTTGGAACATGTTTTTATACTGCTAGCATTCGCAGAATTGTTAATTTTATAATTATTTGTTTCAAGATGTTCAATAAGTAAATTTTTTTCACTTTTTAATATAAAAAGAATTTTTAAATAATATTCCTAAATGTAAAAATATTCTTTTACGTTAGTCTTAAACTAAAACTAGTTTCATAAACATGAAACTAGTTTAAACGTAAAATTCCCATTTATATCTTGGTGTGCGATTTTTAGATAAACAAACAGCAGAGTTTGCAGAAGTTTTTCTTGAATTGAGGAAAATATTTTTCCTTCAAAATAATTTAATAGAAAAATGAATTCCATCAAATGAAATAATTTTGCACAAAGATTTTCAGAAACAAAATAATTTATTCTATCAAAAATTAAAAGTCCTGCAGTTGTTACAATATGTTAAATCATTTTCATGTCTGCCGGAAATACGGAATAAAATCAATTCTCCATATATGTTAGAATTTATATTTTAATATCAATGCCTCCTGACATACTAATTCAGTTTTTTAATAAAATTTATCAACATTTTTTTTAATTATTAAAAAAATTAATATCAATGTTAACCTTACTGGCATATTAAAGTTTTTTTCATTTTAAAAATTAGAAACTTTTTTTGGAAAAAAATATTTTTAGCAAATAATGCAATTGAAGCGAACATGAAAAAATAAATCCTTTTAAATTGGCACTTATCAATATATTGCGTTGTAAGTTATCCCACTAAAGTAAATATATGCTTTTAAATACCAAAATAATATTTACATATTTAAGAATTATTATAATTATTAATATTTTACATATTTTTTGAGAATTTATATTTTACTATTAACGTAGTTTATTGATAAATAGTAAATAGATGTATTAAAGTTTTCAACATAAATTTAAAAATTAATCCTGGGCTTTTAACCGCTTGACATACAAACCGCTAACCGGCTTCGGCCCCCGGTATTCACCATTCGCTGAATGAGACTCGCTGTTGGTGCAGGTCGCAGATTTTTCCAGGAAAATAACAGGTGGTTCATCCCACCCTTTTCTATCTTTGCTGCTACGTTCACCGAAATGCAGGCGGCAGAAAAATAATGTAATGCAATGAACAGACGGCGTGTTTTCACAGTAGAATATTTGTTCTTTTTGCTAATGCACTCACTGTCTGGATCAGAGATTTATTCTAATGGGCATAAGGGATTTTTGAAGAGGTTATAATGAGTTTGTGAATTATGTTTACGAGAATTTTACGGTAATTATAAGATTTACATCTATGTTTAAACTAATGGTTTGTTGAAATTTAATTTAAGAGCTTTTATATTTGTTTATCATAACTAAATAACATTTTATATATTTAAAAGTTTTATGTCCATTAGAAACCATTGTATTTAAAAAAAGCAATAGTAATAATAAAAAAGACATTATAGGCATAATATTGTATAATAAAATATCTAAAACATGTTTTTAAATACTTTTGAAAATCAGATGCTCAACCAAAATGAAATGTAATTCATGGTTTCTAATATTTATTCTTTGTATGTCAAAAAGAAAATGGATACTTATAATGAAGTCAACATAGTATTAACTAATTACAAAACTAAATAAACATTTAATAATTTCAAAATTATCATTTTTTGGTCATTTTAAGTTAAACCAAGTAACTACGTTACTTTTAATATACTTTTATTTTGAATATAAACTTAAAAGATATCTAAAAATTATGGTAATTCTTTTTTATTTTTTAAACAAAATTTATTAAAACAATTAAATACAAAATCTAAATTTAAATACACTTGGTCGAACCCAAAAGAAAATGCAGAATATATGCTTTTCTATGACTAAATTATTTACAGTTAGAGCGGTAACAAAAAAATCGTAATTCCATTATCCTTATAATGAAAAATGTGGTAGAATATTATATAATAATAATAATATACAGAAAGAAAATTAAAAGAAATATTTTTTGAGGATTAAAAGTGTGTTAGTTCTGTTTAAAATATTCGAAGATATTACTAATATGAAATATTTTGAAATTAAGTATTAGTCACTTCAATAAAAAAAATCTCATTTAGAATGTAATTTCAAATGTAATTTTTCCCATTTAGTTTTATTTATTTTTATGTAATAAATATATATATATATATATATTAAATCAATGATATTTATACGTTAAAATAATGTACTCAACTAATTAAAGAACGTTCTATTCTCGGTTTTCAATTAAAAATTCTTCTAGAATATGCAAAGAACTACAAAGAACTCTCTTCTATTATTTCTAATGTTTAGGATGAAAGGAAAGTTTTTGTTGGGTTTCTGTCCTTTCCTGCGCTGGTAATACTCAGAAAATTTCACTAAAAAGATCCATACAACCTCATAGAGATATCTAAATATTCTTCTACGAAATTTTTATAGTTTTCCAGACAGAATGATTGCCTGGATATTAAAGTGAATTTACAAAATGCATAAAATGAAAACGAATTAAAATTATATACTTTTATGGTAGTGTTAGTATATAATATTCCTATTAACTAATATAATTATCATAAGATATTATTAATATGTCATATGATTAATGCGCCTTTTATATATTCAAATGAGTGTCTAAAAGATAAAAATTATTACATTAAATTAAAGTTAATTAAAATTAATTAATACATAATTACATACAATAATGCACTCCTTCATCTTTATTTTAAGTTTTTATCAATTATGCATTAGTAAAATTTTCATTTAACAAGATAGAAATAACTGAGTTTCTCTTAAATTTATTATTTTTTTAAATATAGTAAAAAATGAAGCATTGTATTGGAAAATTTTCTCTAAATTCAGCTAAAACTAATTTTCAATTTAACAATTCTTTGTCTACTAAATTTTTGCGTTGTGTTTTGCATTAGGGCTCAAGTATGCCCATGAGAAAATACATGAAACATGGGGAAGTGATATTTGAGCTAAAGAAAAAATAGACACAATTTTTTCACCTAGACTTTCAAAAACAATGATGAAAAGAAAACAAGTAACGCGACCAATTTTTGTTGTCATAATTTGTAATCGAGGATCATATCAGCCTGGGTTTTTATTAATGATAGGAATGATTTGGAATTTATAAGACTTTTGATTAAATTTCAATCTATTTCTGAAGTATTAAATACTTGATCAACAAATAGATTGAAATTTTTATTTCCTGTATATTATAGAAACTGTACTACTACTACTACTACTTGTAATATATCATGTATATTAATATCACAAATCGTAATTATTCATGAATATTTTTTTTTTCTTATGAGAATCTCTTTGAAAAAAAAAGCCTTTCTTATGGAAACATATTTGTAACTAAATTATACATAACTATACCTCTAGATCAATATTATAACAAATAGATCAATATTATAATTTTTTAAAAGTCACTCAATTAAATTTCTTAAATAAAACATAAAACATATTTATCTGTGTATCAGTATACAAAATATTTATCGGTGTTTATTAATATATGTGTAAGCATCCATTAGTATAAATTGATAAGTTTTAATATTTTTTTAATAATTGATTATTTAAAATTCAAAAAATAGTGTATGGTTAGTTATTACAACATTTTCCTGTGTAGAACTATTTTTGTTTTGAAAAAAATAACAACTTTATTATGTATTTTAAAAGAGTAAAAAATAATTATTTGATTGATGTATAATATTCATAATATTAATTTATAAACTTACAAAGGAATTTTAAACTTCTTAATAGTTTCTAATATCCCATTATATAAGTAAAATTTTCGAAATGCTACTTTTCTTTAAATTTTGCTTCCTAACTATTAAAACTTCATTGTATTATTTTTTTGTTAAACTAACAATACATATTGTCTAAGCTTCCAAATATTTCTATAAAGGTTTTTGCAAAAATTCACAAAAGCGTTTAGAAGACCACTATGTTGTATCCAACAATCCATTTATTCGGACTTCATTCTTTTTGAAAAATATTTTTTCAAGATTTAATAGCATGGAATGCATTCACCTCATCATACAAACTCAGGCGATTCAAAAAGTTTTTGAGGGAAGACATCTCCCTACACCCCAAAACTGCTGTGGTTGCGTTGCTTCAAGAATTTGCATTTTTCAATGAATACTGATGAGAAACCTATTCGGAACAACAACAACAAGGCTCAACCGGAAGGGGAATTTACATTTGTTTGATCATTTTTCGATTCATTTTTAACCCACGTTTTTGAAGATGGTAGGTTCTAATGATTGACAGAACGCTTTGTTCCCCCCAGCTGCGGCTTGCATCTCCTCCGTGTTCCACTCGCTGATAGATCTTCCTCGCCTTGTGCAATCTGGAGTTCGTTCTGGTGTACATCCATTGAATCTTGCACCTTTTTCTGTAACAGCAAAATTTATCCAAATCAATACATCAATTTTCATCCATTTCTTTGATGCATTTTATAATATCTTTCAGTCTATTTACAAATATTTTGGAGTTCTTCGCATGTTTTAGAATGTTTTTATTGTATTTTTAGCCTATATAATATCTAGCTAAGCTAAAATAGAAAATGAGAATTGATACATAATTAAATAATAATTTTTTCTGTGATTAAAAGTAATTTGATCAAAAGTTTATTTTTATTTAGATTAAAAATTATCATTTTTAATAGTTTTTTTATTAGTTTATTTTTGTTTTTTTTTTTTCAAAAAAATATTTTTACTTAAAAATTGTAGTTAAATTTCAGCAAAACTAGTTAGGGCGTGGTATAAAAATGATGCTAAAACTATAATTATACTATGCAGTAATTTATTTATTTATACATTTTATTTCAAAATAGGGATAATTACACAAAAAAAGTATAAATTATTACATATATATCTGTATATCTGTTTTGTTCAAATATGATTTTTTTTTTATATTTACTTGAATTATTATTTCATTGCAATCTATTTTTAGTAAATATATGTTAAAATGAAATCTAATTGAATAATAAATTGTCTAAAATTATATGAACTCAAGAATTTTGGATTCAGTATAAAAATTATACCTGCAATTCGATTTTTTTCAGAATAATATTTATGGATTACAGCTTTTTATGAAAAAGAGAAATGAATACGTTTTTTCATCAATTAAAAATTATAAATTTCAAAATGAACTACATGTAATGCTTTAAATTAAATGAAAATTAAAATAATTTGTCAATTTATTCAACAAAAACTTTAAAAAATTCTTAAAATTAAATTTTTTTTATTTTTGATTCATTCCTTGTTTATTTATTACATTAAAAACATAGTAATTAAATAAGTTTAAATTAATTTAATTTTTTTTTGTCCTTTTGTATAGATGTATATATAATTTACTTCATAAAAATTTTTAAATAAATAAATTTTTTTTTAGATTTACCAGATATTAAATTTATTTTATTTACTGCTTTTTATTAATTATTTACTAATAATACTATTTTATAGGCTTTTTTTTTCAAGAAAACCGGTCTTGTAAATTATACCACTAAATAGCAACTTAAAATAAATTACTTGTAGAACTAAAAATAAATTTGGGAAGTTATTATTTAACTTAAAAATAACTATTGAATTTCGTAGTATAATACTTAAATAAATAATATTTGAATAATAATATTTATTTAGCTGTTATAATAAGAAATGTAATTTATTTTATTTCATATTTTTTTTTTTTATTTATATTTAATGATAAAAAATTTTATATTTAATGAATATTTAATATATTATTTAATATTTATTTTTATTTATTAAATTATTTCTTTTCCTAAATTTTTTATTATATAATATTATTTATAAGAAAAAAATGTATTTTATTTTCTGTCACATAGAAATTCCCAATAACTGAATAATTCACAAGAAATTATTTGTTTAGGGATAAACTTTTAGCTATCATTCATATTATTATAAATGGGGCCTGATTACCGAATGGCTAGCGCTCTGTCGTTCGGTACCACAGGTATCGGATTCAAATCCCGGCCTTGCCCATGGGTGTTGTAGTGGTTCGGAATTTAATTTAAGCCGTAGGTCCCGGTCCTAATAGGGATCGTAGAGCGTTGCGGGGGCATTGTTACTCCGTGGCTTACCATCAAGTGGCACGCGCCCCTGGGTAATGCAAAAATGAGTAACATCGGTGCAGCCCTTATAGGCATCCAAAGACGTCCATGTCTGTTTGCCAGCTGCATTGGAAAAAAATATTATTATAAAATTTTTTTTTATTATTTTAATGGCCCATAAAACAATAAAATTAAAATTAATATCAACAATTATATCGTTTAATTACTTTTTCACGGATATTAAAATAACTTATAAAATCCATCAAATAAATCTATAATTTTAATTTTAATGTATTAATATTATAACTGAAACGCATTGCATATAATTTTTATTTTTGCCAAGTAAAGACATTAATTTGAAAGATTATATATTTTTTTCCTCTTCTGTACAAAATTCTTTACTTCAGCACAATATTAAGTATTCTATTCCAACACTGCTGTAGTTTTAAAACTTTTAATTTAAAGCAGTTTCCTTTAGTTGAATTTAATCATGCAAATTAAAATTCTTTGTTAACAAGAACTCGCAGGATGTTACTTTGCTTAATTAAATACTATTATAACCCTCGAAAACTCTTTATAGAACTAAAATATATGTTAATTAGAGTTTTCAGGCTTATCTTTTAACACTAAATTAATTGCTAGAAAGTGAAGTTTGTTTTATTATTACTTTGCATTTCTTGAAAATAAGTAATATGTTGCTGTTTAATACGTAAGATGCAATTTAGAATCGTATTTCACTTTAATTAATGTGACATATAATAATACAAACTTTAGAAGGACAATGAGAAATAAAGAATTAAAATTTATGCTGGCTATAAGTTCATTATGATAATAATTTATTTTATAGCTTAAATGCTCTTTTTTGTTTTATGAAATAAAAATCAAGAATTTAATTATAGAAATTAAAATCTAGAATTACATTAAATTAAATTAAATTGTGAAAGTTCGCAACTTCTAAGTAATTTAAAACTACTTCATCCGAAATATTACATTATGTTAGTTTAATAAAACAGCATATACTTGCTTATTATTTTTGTATCAGTATTTACAGAAATATTTATTTTTAATAAGAATATGATAAATTAATTTTATTTCATAAAATCACCAGCTAAAAGAATTTATATGCAGTTTGAAATCGAGATGCTAAAAATTGTTTAAGAAAATTTATGGTAGTGAAAATCTTAATTTGTTAGCAAGTGTCAGAAGTTTATGAAAATTTCTATTAATTTTAAAAACGGTCGTATAATTTTTGAGATAAACTGTAAATTATAATATCGAAAATTTCGATTTCTTACCCAAAAAACGAAACTTTTCATTCACATCAAATAAAAGTACATTGAGATATTTCCAAGTATGACATAGCTAATGAAATATTAAAACGTTTTAATCATGTTAAACTTATTAGTTAAATTTGGTTGCATTTGGAAATTACCATATATAATATATACTGAAAAAGTCCCTATACTGGAAAAGTCTTCAGAATTTTCATAAATAAATAAAAATCAAGTTAATTTTTACTTGAAAAATCTCTATTCAACTTAAGAATTTTCCATTTCATATTTATCACTAGGTTTAAATAGTTGTTCCCTGAAAACGTGTAAGTACCATATATAATTTATACCAGAAAAGTCTCTTTTCAATTTAAAAATTGTCAATTTCATATTTGTCACTTGATTTCAATAGTGGTTCACTGGGAACGTGTAAGATACGCATAAGCTGTTTCCAAAATTTTAATTCTTACTAATGTGAAAAATATACAAAAATGCGTTAAGCATATAAGTTGTGTGCCTTTATTTTAATAGAATAAATATAAGCATGTTGTTATTATTTAAAGAATTTTCAACCAAACCTTAATTTTCAAGAAAATAAATATAAAAATCAACTTAAGCAAAAAATAAATTTTTATTCAAAAACTTTCTTATTTGAGCTTAAAAATCATTAAAAAACAACAAGATTGAAGTATTTCAAAGAGTTCAGAAGTTTGAAAACACGAACAAATATTAAAATAAAAGAAATACAATTTAAGTATAAAAGAAAAGGGAAAGAGACAAAAATTTATATGTGAAGCACACATTAAAAGAGGACTGAGACTCAAAAAAAAAGTCATAAAGTTAATGCAGGTCTGAAAAACATAGTTTATATGAATTAGTTTCTGAGTGTTTCTGCATCAAAAGAAGTTATTTTGAATTTTCGCCTAATAAAAATCACGAATCCTTTGCCAAAAGTGTATTGAAATATTTGAAAGCATTATCTGATATGTGTATGACGAAAATAAAATTTTTTTAATCCGTCAGATTTGATGCAGAAACAACCTTATTTTTGTACTCAAAATTTTAATCTTTGCTATCTGATGCAAAATATTTATTCTGAAGAAAACATTTCTGTGAAAACATGATAACTTCATGTATGATTTAATAAAAGAAGATATGTTGTCTTCAATTTTCCTAGTAAATTTTAAAGCAATATGGTAAGAAAATTTATTTCTTGAAAAAAAAAACAAATCCCTCCAAATACTTCTATGTGTATAGAAAATGTCTACAGAGTCTTTTTTAAAAATATTATTTATTCAGAAATTGATGATCAAATATATAGATTAATTTTATTTACATCTCGGATATTTATGATGTTAAATGTAGGGACAACATGGATATTAGTAATACGTTTCTTCATTTCAACAACAAACATAACAAGCATTTCAATAACAGAACAATTTTGCAAACAAGCAAATAAATAGAAAGCATGCAAAATACGTTTTTTGATCGAACTAAAAATACGCTTTATGTTCAAATTTTTATTAAAGTTATTTACTTTTTAGATGAATTTTAAAAAATTGAAATTATGATGATCTTCTTAACTTTCAATAAGCAATCATATTTATACTCCATGAGCAATTAATATAAATATGGAACAGTTATTAACTTTCATCGAAAGTTTTGGACATAAGAGATTGATGAAATTTAACTAAATAATTTGACATTAAAAATATTCAGTTTTACTGCTGACTTTTTAAAGGAATTTTTTGTATTGGATGTTCTTCTTATATTCATATTATTTCAGTATACCCACTTTGCCTGTATGCTACAGGTTTTCTTTGGTTTAAAACCATATATCAATTTCTAAGATAAAACTTTTTATTGATTCGTGGTACACATAATTTCTGCTCTAAAGATTATGATTGTAGATAATGGATATTTTTTCAAAACTTCGCTTGTTATTTTTAAAATCAAATAATATTCAATTTTGTCCATCACACTATGCCTTTCAAATTGTTAGTATGCTCCTAATGAGAGCCAAACACACTTCATTTTTCGAGTTAGTGATAAACATGACAACTAATCCCAGATAAGTTTGGTTTGTCGTTCTACGGTCATTTTGTGCACACTTTGGGATAATTAGACTTTTGGAATCCTTTGTTCTTGGATACCGAACCACTAACAAACATCCGTGCCACCGCCAGGATTCGAATTTGCTGCCTGGGGTACCAACACTACGACATGAACACTAGCCAATTGGTTATCATGACTCAAGCTTAGAGAGAAATTCTGCAATACATAACATGACATATATTAAAAAACATGATGTATTATATTTAACTTGGAAATAAAAAATGTATGCATTAACTGTCCTTCATATATATTCATTGTTTGTTATACAAACAAACAGCTTTGAAATGCTTTTTAAACCAACTTAATATGGACTTTAGCCCACAAATACTTTCTGGTAATTAATAAACAAAATATACCTTTATTTTAAGATATTTATGAAAATTAATTTAACTTTGAAATGAATCTACAAACGAGTTAATTACTTTTCGTTTCACGTATTTCATCCTATCGAGATTCAATATGTACTAAAAACAAGTCAGACAAATCGGACATGTCTGAGTGCTCTGCAAACAGGGAAATAACGGTAATACTTTTTTATCTCAGATTTCGATTTCAATTTTTTCAATACTAACTGTTCATCGCATTTTCTATAGCAGTCACAACTCTTCAAAAATATATTCACACAATCAGACACAATCTGGATTTTTTTCACAGAAATTAATTTGAGAATAATAAATAATGTATATTTCGTTTAATATAATACAAAGGCAAAAGGAAAATCTTAATTATTTCATGTAACGGAAACGTATGTTAAGAAATTAACCTTTACGATAAGCCTAAAATACACGTAAAGAAATAAAATGTAATAGAAAAATATTTGAATACTATTTTGTTTATAAAATCTTTTTTACATTTTGGTTGTATCTCATTTTTCTGTCAGAAGCTCAAATTTATCACATGTGATTTTTTTAATGTTGAGTAATTCAAAATTCCTCTGATATCATGAGAACTTTTCAACAATCTTCTATAAAATTGCTTGAAGAAGGCATATGTAGCAATAAAGCGTCAAATTTTTTATTACTGATTGCGGTATGTAAACTACTACATACGTAATCAGTAATAAAACAAAAATTACGCATAATCATAGTATATAATAGTTATATCATTCTGAGCAGTAAACACTTTACTCTTGTTTTTTGATAAAAGCTTAACATTTTCAACTGAGGTTGTCGCTAGAAACAACAAAGATATAATATATTCAGCGCTACCAAGAGTGAACATTGTGAGGAAGGGTTGCTTGAAATCCTTCTAATTTTGCCATCAAAATTTTGAGCATATATCCCTAAAGTAAATATATGTAATGCTGGCAACCCTTTCGAGATTCAAAGAAGAATTTCTGGTATATAAATTTATCATGCTCTTCTGTACCATAGAAGCAGAAAATTTCGATTTGACTTCACTAGTGTTGTCTATTACGAAACTTTGTTCCTTGTGTTAAGACTTCCAATTCTCTATCCACCAATCCAATCTAACCAAAAGACTTTGTTAATAGGTCACAAACTTTCTCACTATTTTGTAAGTATGATTGTATAAGAACATAATTATTCACTGTCGTCATAATTATTCATAAAGTAATTTAACATATTTTTATTTTGTGCAAAAAAAAAATAACCCACTTACTTAAAACATATATTTTATAGCCATATTGGCAAATAGCGCCGATACAGATGTGCTTGCATTAGTCTAATTGCAGAACTTGCTGTTTAAATACCTTTTAATTTTTATACATCTGTGGTAAAATAAAATGATACTAAAGCTGTAAAACTTCACAAACATGCTTTTTCATCATTAAATAAATCATCAGATGTTTCTGACAACATAGCAAAACATTTTTATTCAAACCCTTCTCTTGTTGAACCTCGTCAATATATTTTTTTTTCCTCCATCTCGTAATTAGGGATGAAATTTATAATAGTTCATTTATCGCTCGCGCTCATTAAGCCTCTTGCTACAAGCAGGTTCTCTCATTACTTTGGGAAAACTGCTTTTGAATATTCAATTTTCATTGACACAAATTAATAACCTTACGTTTCAGACAAGATTACCTTAACGTCTTAGACACAATAAGGTTGTGTGAAATTTCCCTCGGGTAAAAATTATTTTTCAGTAATCTCTTGGCTAAACTAATTGTCACGAAGCATAATTAATGTGAATATTTTAAATTGTTTTCATTAAAATGTTTAAAAATTTAAAGAAATTGCAGAGAGAAATTTAAAATGACTTACATCGATAAGTTATGCGTGAAATAAAAAGAGATTTAAACTGCCTTTGGAAATAAAGAAAGGAAACTTCTCAGAAAATAAATGAAAATAAATTTTTCCTGAAAATATAGTAATATCTTCTGAAATTATTAATAACATTCCTGATAAGTTTGCATTAAATATTTTTCACAGGATTATTTCTAAATTATAAGCTCCCCAAGAAGTCAGAAACTATTGAAATTACACTAGAATATCTTTAATTTCTAAGTATGTTATTACGAAATGTAAACAAAGGGATCATTTAATGATGAGAAGTTACAAATGAATATTGTTTCTTGCATCTTACTGAAATACCTCTAGTTAATCAATGCCTGATACAATCAGGGCTACCCTACTACTTATGATTCCATCAGAGATCTTGAGTTCTTACTTGATGGCTTAACATCTTGATTTTATTTCGAAAATATTAGGAAATCTGTTTCTATTTTATGGTGTAAACAGATAATGAATTAGAATGAGATGGAAAAAATATATTTAGGCTATGTTATATTTTTTAAATAATAAGATACACTCAAGAGCCAAAACATTATGACCACCCCTACATTTTGCAATGAACTCGCCTGGATGACGTGGAAGGCACGTGATCAAGTGGAAGTGGTATTTAACTGGTATTAAATGGTGGTATTAATCCATGCCAAGGCGGGTTGAAGCTGTGTTGAGCGCCAAATGTGGGCCAACTCGTTATTGACAGGTGGTCATAATGTTTTGGCTCTTGAGTGTAGTTTGTCTAAATAATCTCCGAAGTTTCTAGCACAGTTACTACTACATTGTCAGTTTGATTTATATTTTATTTAAAATTATTAATTTCGAATTCGTATCTCTACCTACTGTGTCCGTTTTAAATTTCTTTCATCTACATTTACTGTTTTGTATTGCCTCAAATCTTCTTGACACATTTTACGCTAGCTATAATTAGATAAGGAATTTTCCTTCAAGATTAGTGAATAAAATACACCGGAAAAATAACATAAATAATTTGTTCATTAAGTTCAAAGAGGGACAGCTAACAAAAACATAACTTAAGGGCTTTTTTAACAGCACAAAAACTGTAAGGTTTTCAGTTTCTGTAAGTGTTCCAAATGTCTCTAAAATGCAAGTAAATTCAAGCTGTCAGAGCATAATAATTGTATTAGGCATAAGAGAAATTTGATTTGGCCAAAATAAGTATTAATATCAATTTTATAAAAGGAGACTTAAATAGAAAAAGAAACAAATAACTAAATTTGAATACGGCTTGGTGTATATTTTGCTGAACAGAGTATACCAATTGTTAAAATTTACCACCTCTTAAATATCTACAAAAATTATTTTTCGACTTCAATATTGTTAAAAATTATCAGAGAGTAAAGAGATGATCTTTTATTTTTAAAAATATGTAAATAAATTATATTTTTATTAATTAAAATTTTAAAGAAATTATCATTGTTCAAAATTAAAATGAAGAAGAATAGAAAAGAAACCGTATTTTGTATATATGTAAAGTAACATTTTGAAAAAAAAAAATTGTAGTGACAAGAAAACAAATTTTTTTTTTTTAATGTCTAACAAAAGCACAAGCATATTTAATGCACAAATTGTAATAGTAGTTGTACGATATTTGGATTTTATCAAATAATTTATTATGGACGCTAATAGGAACAATATTTTTGTAAATTGGGAACTGTTGTTGGCTTGTATAATGTCATAAAGTATTGTTAAACAATAAAAATAATTCTATTGTTAACATAGTAGAGTTTAGGAGCAAAATTGTTCTTCTATCTATTCTATGAAACTTCTATGCTGTAAAAAAGCTGATTAAAATAATGTTAAATACCTGTTCTTTAAAGGATGTCTATGTCGTCTATTGGTTTTATCAACCAATCACGCTACCAATGTTTTACCGTCATATTTAAAAGCCTTTTTAAAACGAAAATACATATATTTTTCATGTCGAAACAAAAAGTAGTCACAAATAGTAGTTATAAATAGTAGTTATATGTAATAGTAGTAGAAACAAATAGTAGTTTATCCTTATTCAAGAAACAACTAACTCTATTCCTTAAAATCCCCAAACAAGACAATTATTCAGAAAAATATTATTTCAGCTACATTGAACTTCAGCTACATCTCGTCTTGATATCACATTTTCAAAAAAAAAAAAAATCAAACACAAAAGTGACTCAGCAAACGAGTGATCCTACATTTAATAGACGTGTTTTACTAAATTTATGTTACAAATCTCATGATATCTCTTACAAAATGTAAATAAGTTGAATATTCAACTTTAATTGGAGCATTTTAGATTAATTCACGAATATTATCTGAATACAAAAATATATTACTGTATTAAAAATGGAATTCTACAGACAGCAAAATTAATGATCATTTATCTAAAAATATATAAAGCAATCGCCGGATGCTAGATGACATTTACTAAGTATAAAGGCATCCTCTCCTTTAATTAATTAATCTTTAAATGATCACAATAATGACTGTTTAAAATTCTTAGTAGAACTTCGTTATTGATTCAGCAATATTTTCTTTCAACGACGTTAGCTTGGTTGTAATATTTAATGTATTGGATAATAAAGTAGTTCTTAAATAAAAATTTTGCATACAAATGTTCAAAATGCACTTTGTTTCATTTACTTGTAGATAAATAAAGTTTAAACGATTTAGATGGTTAGTGAAGGCCACTATTTAAATGTCTCAAATTTACCATTCGCTTCAGATGTTACAAACTATTGGGATGAATTAAGAAAGACAATGGATGAAAATTGAGAAACAAAATTTAAAATATGGTACTTTGACTTTTTCGACTATTTTGCCTTACACTTCAGCAGAAATTTTATAATAAATTATGTGAAAATGAAACAGACGAGTTCCTTGGAAGCAAATATAGTAAAATATCAAATTCTTACAAGTCAAGCAATCAGTATTGGTAATAATGATTTTATAACCAGGAGCACTCTAAAAAAAAAAGGATATGAAAAATGAATGACAATGTGAAACTGTTAGTAAATATTTAAAAACAATAAAAGGTCGTAAAGAAATTGTGACGGCGAGGAGCTACTATTATAGTAATTTATAAGAAGTAGTATTACAGTATTTTATTAAAAGTAGGTAATATTTCATGTATTAAATTTAAAATACTTCTTTTCATCTTGGAGTTTTATATTTAAATTTTGCTAATTCACTATTAAATCTTTATTTTTAATAAAAAATCAGAAAGCAGTTCTAGATACAATACCTTAGTGTATTGAGACACACAGATTTCTTATTGATATCTGCTATTTCACATTTACTAATTACTATAAATGCGTTTCTAGTTCAGCCAACTTCTTAATTTTGATCTACCTACAGACTTTCAAACATTGACAAATCAAGGCAATCATCAAAGTAATCGATATTCAGGAGACATATAAGGGACACCTTCGGTGTGAACGAATAATAGCCTGTTTGAAAATATACCTGAGAGCCCTGTCACAGAAAGTAACACATCTGGCTGAATAATGATCACGAGCAAAGACCTAGGTTATCATGGTGCTGTAGATCACTACTAGGAAGATCGAGTGATACATACAATGGTTCTCCAAACTAGGTTTGATGTATATAAATGCACCTAACTGAGATTTTTGTAATGGGGACTCATGTTTAAAATTTATTTATTTTATTTTATAATTTTTTTTTTTCAAAATGTTATCATTTTTTTTTATTCATGCTGGACACATTACACATGCTAAGTCTCTTGGTGGTACATCTGCCGAAATATACTACCAACGTGTATTTTACATGATTTTCATTTTATCCTCTTTTAATGGGATATAATCGAAATACGTGTCCAATAACTGGATATTATATCATATATCTGTCTACAATCATTAATAAATAAGTATTTGACTAATTCTGAAAATCGGATAGCGAGGATTATCCATTTCTACATGTTTCTGGAGAAACAATACGAATGTAATTATTTTCATTTCGACCGACCACCCTCTGTGTTGGCACGTGATCAGAAGTTTTATTACTTGACGACATACCGTCACATCTTATGAAGAACCAATGACCTCTGGCAAATCATCCTCCCCTGCTCCCAATCGTGAACTGAAAAGACGCACTTTTTTTTGCAATGAATAAATCATAGAAAAAAATTAACAAATCTGACTTAATCGTTCATTGCATGATATAACACACAACTTTTATATCTGTCTACATTATTTCTGACTGCCTTTTGAACATACTTTTAAAAAAAAATTTCTTCTATAATACATTTTGCCATTGTTTCTTCGATATAATTAGATGATTATAATACTATTTGCCTAATTGTACCTATTAATTTTATATAAAGCTTTCCTCTTCAATTATATTTTTGACTAGCACATATAAGCCAGCATTGCATGGCTTAGAAAATCGAACTTAATAACTTTTTATATATCAAAGAGATCACTTTGTAAGTTTTATATCTGAACACAGTTTGGATCCCTTTTGAAAGTAAAATAAAGATTTTAAACATTTTGTCTCAATTATGTTTTTAAATGATTAAAAATATAAAACAATACTATTAAAATCAATCCATTAAAAAATTTGATTCAGTAAAAATGTTTCAGCTCTTTTCTTTCCTAATAATAATAAAATTGACACATTTAGAAGTATAGTTAGAAGTATAGTTTTTTAAACGTTTGCCAAGAATATGAATCAACATTGTTTAATTAAATTTCCTATAAATTAAACAATCATTGTTGTTTAATTTATATGAAATTGTTGAAAATAATCTATTATTTCTATTGCTTTTCATTAATAATAATTTAGGTCATAAATTTCCATAGCAAATGACAGATTTAATTAAAGAATAATTTTAATTAAAAAAAAAATGATTTTTTCAATTTCTTATATTAGTTCACACACTCCCTATATATATATATATATATATATATCTATATATAAATTTTGAATTGTTAATAAAATAGTACTTTTTATTCATCCACTCAAGTTAATACACAGCTCAAATATCAATTTATTAATTAAATTTAATTCATTAATTTTATTTTTTTTACATGTAAGTTGCATGTATCTATTAACAGATGGCGCCAGATAAACTTAAAAAAAAAGGAATTAAAATTATTTATAAAGGACTTTCTGCAATATAATGAAAAAAAAAAAAAGTATGAATTGACTTTTAAAAAAAATCTTTTATATTACTTGTTTTTCTTCCAAGCACACGGGTCTTTTGAACCAAGCCTACGGATTCTGCTATAATTGAATTGTTTTCTTTATTTAGGAAGCATTAGAAATCTAACAATAAAAACCGTTGTTAAGTCCACCGAAGCATTGCAAGTTATAAATAGTTCCTACATCTCCCATTTCTATTTTTACCTCCTCATAAACTCACTTCTAAGGCTATCAGTTATTGAACGGAGAGTGAGAATTTCTTCAATTACTATAACCTACAGGAATTGGAAATATGCTTCAGGTTGCAACATCAGGGATACAAAAAAATTCTAAATTAAACTGGGGCATTTTTATATCTTAAAATTTATTGAGACACTTTATTTATTAAACAAAATTTTTGGTGGTTCAATTCAGCAGTTAGTATGTTTTATATTTTTATTTATTTTACGTCAGCCTGTCTGCCAACACTACAATAATGTATTAAATATTGTCAATCATGAAATTTTCATCAACTGTGGAAAGTCAACATATTGGTTTAAAAACTATTTGGATTATTTCTTAACGAATATTAAAGCAATTACAAAAGTTTCAGGTTTGGATGTTAGTTGTGAATGTTCAATGGAAGGGACATACATACACACAAATCCTATATTATATATATATATTATATTACAACCACAAACCTATATTATATATATATATATATATATTACATACATGTAGTAATATATGTAATAATATATATATGTAGATATCCTCGGAACTTCATTTTTTAAATTTATGCAGAGAAAAACTTTGAACTGATGGAAAGTCAGAAATACATTCATAAATTTTATATTATTGACAACATTTAGACTAAATGATTTTTAAAAACATCTCTTTTCAATAGATGAATGTAAAATCTATTCATCAAAAGATTTCAAAGTGAAAGTCTCAGTTTCTCGCACCAAAGCGCATTCTTTCTTTCTAAATATATCTTTATACCTCAAGAAACGTGCATCTAAAACAATAAAGGTAAAGAGATAAAAACATTCTTCATGAAATAGTTAGATCTCCAAAAACATCAAAGCAGGAAGAATTGCTTTACCAAGTTACAATTCTTCCTCTATTTTATTTACTGCTGAAAACATAGGCATAATTAAATTTCCCCAAAGCAACCAATCATTTTCTGTGATTTCTGCTTATTCATGTCCTACAGCCGACGAAACTCTAGAAGAAATAACATAGTTTATTATAGCAATCAAAAGTGAAGCATGATTTAATCTGAACGTCCACTCTTTAAGATGGTCTATCACGATTTAGATAAGAGAGAAAAACAAAGAATTGGCATCCTAAAGCAGTTTATTGCTTATCTACTTACTAACAAAAAGCATCTCCCACGTTATATCATGACAGCAAAAACACAATTATCTCAGATCCAGAATTTGCCAAAGAATGGGAAGTGCATGAAAAAGAGATCACAAATTTGATGAAACAAAGATTTTAAAAGACAAAAATCTCACATATCAACGTTTTAAAACATCCCATGTTGGGGACTCGAAATTTGGTAAAAAACTTACTTTTTCATAGATCCAGAAATACTCAAACAAATTTTTGCACTCTATCAACAAACAAAAACTAGAAGCAGCGAATTAAATTGAACAAAGGAAATCTTTAACTCCTAATGATGTTCAGTTCTCAGTAAACTCAAAATATGGTCAATAAAATACCTTACTTTTTCGATAGAAAAATTAAATTACATTATATTCGGTCAGTTAAAAATTGGTATAAAGATTCACTAAAATAATAAAACACTCCAAGAAAGAAGACCTTCAATTACCTAGAAATAATCTTAGTTGAAAAACTTATTTGGTTTGCGAATCTTGAAGAAGGAGGAATCAATGGAAAAGTTTAAGTGTCTCCATAGTATTGCTGGCAACATAAATAAAATCAATAAAAAATACAGAAAAATATTCTATAAAACAATTATAGCACATACTTTCACATTGGTTTTTCACTTCCACTTTCTTTTTTTAGTATCAATAACATGTTCACTTATGGGATCTTATGAAATTATTATTTAAAACAACATAATGTTTTATATTATTGATAATTTATAAAACAAAACATTTACTTGTGCAAAATATTTAAGTTTTGTGAAGGATTAATACTAAATAAAAAAACATTTTACTATTTTGTGTCTAACGCAGATTAAAAAAAATAACTAAAACTATTTAAATACATTAATATTGTTAAAAATAAACAAATAAGCAAACAATACTATCTCAGTAAGACAGACTTTTTTAAAAGATAGATACTAATTATATATGTATAGCATTACTTCGGCTAATAACATCCTTAATTAAGACATACTTAAAGTGAAAAACAATTAAGGTTTTCAAGTTTCTCTCTTTTATTATAATACCTATTAAAAATGAAAGATGAAACAATTTTTAAATGTTATAAATATACGGTAAATATCCTATTCATAGTATCTCCTACTAAAATATCTCAACAGCGCTGATAGGATTAATTGTTCATAAAAAATATCTTAATCTTCATAATTTGAAAATTGGGCCAAAGTATTTTGATAAATGGACATGTAAAAGACATTTCTAAATTATTTCATTTTTGCCTTTAATCAGAATTGTGTCTGCAAAACTGCACGTATTTTTCATTGAGTAAATGTACAATTTCGATCCTCATGTTTTCTTAATAATCCACATTAGGGCAACATTTTTATTTTCCTATACATTTTTTTTACCCATAACATTTTTAATTTCAGATATTGGCAATGCCACATGTTCAAATAAGTATCTATTTCAAAATCATTGGTAAAAAGTAACCTTGGGAATTTTTTTAAATTTTATGATTATTAGATAATCCATCTGATTTTTATATCGCAAAACAGTCAACATATTCCAGAATTGTTAAAAAGAAAGCCATTTTCTTTAGTCAAGATATTTTTTTTCCTTACAGATACTTGACGTTAAACAAATACTTCATTATCTGAGGCCGTCGCAAACAAAGTAAACACTATTATATTAGAATAGAAACTACCATTGTTTTCCACTAAGATATTGCTTAATGTATGAATCTGTATTTAAGAAGGTTTGTATTGAAAAAGTTCAATCTTTAAATGTTTATAAATTAATTGTCTAAAATAATAGATAATAATTGAGCAATTAATTCATTAACCATTTACATAGCTTATGTTTGCATATATTACAAACTTGCAGTACGTGTTCAGGTTTAATAATTAGGGATTGTTGCAAATTAATGTAGCAATATTATTAATGCATTAAGGGGAAATGCAATTAATGATTCAAGGAACTCTGCATAATGCGGTAACATAGAGAAGCAGTAAATGTTAATTTTTTATTTAATATTAAATTATATTTGATTTACTATATTTCATTATGTATGACAAATTGAATATGTTATATAGCACATGTAATAATATTCACTATGGTATCTATTTAAGAATTATTCCGTAAAATGCTTATAATAATTTGCACAATTTAATAGAAAATTAAATAATGCCAAACATTTAAAAATCTCGAAAAGTTTAAATAATGGATAATGGAAATAATTTTAATTTATTTCAAGAATTGCTTCTTATTTCTAATACTCTTGTTTTACTGTTTCTTTCTTTTTAATCTTATTTATTTCAACTACTCTTCCATTTATTTTGAAGAAATTTAAGTAAATTCGTAATCTGATACCGAATAACTGTATCGGATATTAAATTTGCAGTACCATTGATATATCAGTAAACTCTGTAATTTGATGCATCAGAACCCTTATTCCGAAATACAAATTCATTAAATTATAAAATGTAAATATATGTTTTCGAAGATGTGTCTTAGTACGAATTTGATGGTAATATTAAGAATTAAGATATGTAAACATAAATTATAATTTGAAATATGCATACAACAAATATATATTAACAATACATTATAATACACTCCAGAATCTAATTTTTATTATTGATAGTGAATTTTACTTAATATATAATATTTATAATTTAAATCATATGTTTAACATTTTATAATTTAAGCATCCAGTTTCAATCTGCTTCATAATTTGTTTCGAATGTCCTGTTTGCTTTTAAACTAATTTACAATATCTGAATCTCACATTTAGTTATATATATATATATTTTATCTAAATTATAATATTTAAATGTTATAAAAATCATTTTACACAATTGATATTTTTTCTAAAAATTATAACATTTAAATGACTTATTCCTTTGATACTTAAAAATAAAGCCGCTTGTATTTGTGCTGCAAGATCAAAGACAAAAAGTAAGCTGAATTTTTTTTTACCCTTAAACATGACTCGTCGGTTTGACACGCGTGTTAATTGACTTAAATTGACTTAGATGTTGCTTTCTACCATGTGGGATAAGAAACCACGTCAACAACATAAAAAATATACATTACGCATAAAAGAATATAAAAAAAAAAAAAAACCACTCACCAAGATTGAGATCTTATCGCAACGAAATTTAACTTGATGGTAATGATATAGAGAACTATCTTTTCTCTAGTTCTGCAATGCATACCAACATACAAATAATTAACTTACGACGGCCAAAAAATGAATACATGCATAATTTTTACGCTACGCTTCATGGCCCGCAGCCAATTCCGGCCCGCGACAGCTATTAGCATTGGTGCTATATTGGATAAAAAACACAGAATGATAATAACTCAGTTTTATTAACTTGCTAGGTAAAGCCTATTTGACAAAGCATAATACGCCTTATTTTCTTTTAAAGGAATCCCACTAACAATATAGGTGAACATCCAGCGGTTACCCTCGGTAGTTATTTGGGGTAAAGAGTATGTATGGAATTTCGATATTCCTGAATCGAACATTGATTTTTATCCAGAAAATCCCTCAGGAACGGAAAAGTTTAACGGAATGTGGTATCCGCTTCCAAAAAAAATACTAATGAGAAATGTGATTTTTTACTGACAATAGTCTGTACTAAGCAAGATATGCTTGCTCAGAGCGTGACCAACTGGTCTAAAAAATATAGAGGAAGAAAACGACAAACCAAAACCTAAGGCTGGAAAGTTTGTAGACAATTAAACTAAGTATCTGAATATAAAAAAGGATATAGTACAAGGAGCCCTATTTTCTTTTAAATTTGGTTCCTACTTTGGTTAATATTCCACTATTATGCACATGCAACTGAAATAGGAAAAGAAATGGTCAAATTAAAGGATGCTCAAGCAGTTGCTCATCCATGAAATAACATTATAAAGAAAAACAATTAAACATCATATAAACAACTGCAAGGTGGTATTTGGTTATATTCTATGCTCTTTACTGCGTATTTCAACAGATGATTTCCAGTAGTAAGAAAACAATAATTTCTTTTGATTTTTTTAGTGTTTTGTCATTTTCATGCCAGCAATATTGTTTATCTCCATGTTGTTCAATTGTTTTTCTATATGTTGTTATTTTTTCTAGTCAAATTTTCAATTTCTATGAAATTTCAATTGCTTCTTTTTTATTAATATTGATACCCTAATACTTATACATCTCATGATTTTGGTTTCATCCGTGATTACTCCATATTCATCGGATGTTTTATTATCAATTTATTTATTTTGTCTTAGATGTTTTTCCATTAATGTAATTGTGGTTTTTGATGTTCAAACATTTTTTTTCTTTATTCAGAACGGTAATTGCCAGTAATGTTTAACATTGTCAAAAGCTGTAACTGACCATATTGTTTGCAATTAGCAAATAACTCGAATGTTTATGCTAATGTTAAAATTGCATTATAATAAAAGAAAACATTTTTTAATTATATAGCAAAGCAGTGAGAGTAAGGGTTTGAAATATTTTATTAAACATAACCAGTTTCTTCCTGGCAATGTATTTTTTTTTTCATTATTGAATAAGTAATTTTAATTAAGAAAACCTATTAAAAGCTTATGAATGTACCTTTAGTAAACGAGGGATACAGTGATTACAAATCACATTATATTTCATTAAAACAAATAAATACAGAAAACCTTAAAAATAGATGCAACATAAGTATTCTGTTTAATTTTTAATGCTGTTATTTTTATAAGAAATAATCTTTCATCTCAAGTATTTACATAACACTTAACGACATTCTTCTATTTTTATTAGCTAACTTATAAATTTTTAATAATTTCCATTAAATATTTCGTGTGTTTATTATGACTAATAAAAAGGCTATTTTAATTCAAAATCTAAAATTTCGTTTTGACAATAGATATATAAATAATGGGAAAAGTGTTCAATTTATTTAATATGCATAAATGAAAACAAAATATGACATGGAAAAAAAGGAACGATTATTTAATTTTTTTTTCAAATATTTTACAAAACATTTATGGAAGTACAACAAGTCGCAGTTGATACACTCTGGGTAACGCTGAAACTATAACATATCTGATGCTCGTGTGGTGAATAACCTCCGAACAATTTTCATCCAAAAATTTGAAGAATCAAAATTTCACATTAAACATTATAGTAAACACTAATTAAATTTCCATTATTTACATACGGCATACGTTTATATTACTTCTAATCTTAAATCAATACTCATCATGAAAAAAAAATTCGTCATCAAGCTTGAAAACAATTTAATTATGACGTACCAATCAATGAATGGAATGCATTATGAAAGTGGAAAACTATCGATTCCTCGATTATATATTTCCAATTCTATCCCATTTCTTTCCTTTAAAATCTGCGACTCATTACTCTGCATCTGGTTTTACAGAGCTCAAGAGAGAAGGGGGAGGGGGAGGTATGGCAAATTACGCGTTAAACCCTATGAAAAGAAAAACGGCAGATAATGACGTGGAATTAAAAAGGAAAGAAAAAATTATTAAAACTTTCGCATTAATCAATAACATCACGTTCCTTTGTAAGGCGATGGCGAAGACTGAATGCCGCGGGCGAAAAAGTAAGGAATGAGAGTAAAGGATAATGAATGAGTATAGAAAGGGAAAAGTTTCCCGTAAGGCTGCATTAATTAGAGAAGCGGTAAACTATGGCTAAGTAGTAGGGGTGTGAAATCTGAATGCATTTAATTAAAAAAAAAATAAGGAAAGAAAAAACGTTCCTTCACTTTCGTGACATGCAAGGATTTTCTTTTCATTTAGCAATACTAATTGAATTTCACACTTATTTTCTCCACTGTTTTCTTTTTTTTTGTGTGTGCCATCTTTTGGCAAAATGAAATTTTAGATTTTTTGATTAAAATAGTGTCTTTCAGGCAGAGTCATACAGAGAGATGTGAAATATTTAATGGAAGCTAATAAATGGAATAAGTTACACGTCGATAATAAGTAAAAAATGTTATTAGAATCAATGAATGTAGTGAATAGATATTTCTGAAATTGATAAAAATGCATCGGGTAATTAATAAATGGCTCAATTTATAATGACATGACGAAAGCTTTCAATTTTGATAAATATTTTCCATAAGGTTATATGAATAACACTTACCATGGGTTCTTAAGAGAATATGTTGTGCATTGTTGTTTATTTAATTTAAAAAAAAAATAAATGAAGAAGAAGATTTCTTAAAATTGGTTATTAAAACCTTTATTTAAGATGCTTTCATACTAATTATTACAAAATAGCACGCCATTGCCTTTTAAATGCATTATTTAATCATTGCATCATAATCAATCAAATGTATTCACGTGACATAAATGTTTTTCAAATTTAATCAGAACGCTTAAATCAAGGCGGCTTCAGAATTATTCCTTGAAAAGGAGTGTAAAGATGATAACGTCTTCCAATGAAATTTGAATAATGATTTATAATAATTTGCCTATCATATGATAATCATTTGCCAATCAATCATATAAACATAATAATATATAGTCTATGAGCAATCTCGATGGAGATAATCATTGGTGCACTCATTTATGAAACTGCAAACACTGCAAAATGCACGCAATTAGGGGAAATCAAACTCAGATCAATTCATTTGCATAAACAGTATAACGTTAAGCTCCAAAATAGAAAGTAATTGTAAGTCCAAAATTAATGTAGCTTTCAAAAACAGTGGTTATAGGCGAAAAAGAATGAATATTTGGAATAAGCATCTGAAAATGATAAATATCTTAAACAATGAAAATAGAAATTTCTTTAAAAGTATGTTTTTGGGTAGGTTTCATTAAGTAATCTATGGATACCAGAGAGGGCTACCAGATTGATGTGTTTATTTTAAACTGAGATGGCTAAACACGTGGGAAGTACAAGTTGATTCACTCTGGATAATGATAAACTTGTTGCGTATCTGACATTCATGTGGTGAATAACCTCAGATAAATTTTAATTTGAAAATTAGAACAATCAAGATTTCACACTAAACATTATAGCTTGTAATGCACACTAATTAAATTTCTTTATTTACATATGGCATTGGATTTTCACGCATAGGTTTAAATCAATTTACTTCAATCTAAATCAATACTCATCATGGAAAAAAACGTGATCAAGCTTGAAAACAATTTAATTATTACGTGCCAATCAATGGATAACGCCTTATGAAAGTGGAAAACTATCGATTCCTCGATTATATATTTCCAATTCTATCCATTTCTTTTTCCTTTAAAATCTGCGACTCATTACTCTGCATCTGGTTTTACAGAGCTCAGGAGAGAGGGGGGGCGAGGTATAGCAAATTACCCGTTAAACTCCATGAAAGAAAAAAAGGCAGATAATGACGTGAAATTAAAAAAAAAAAATTATTAAAACTTTCGCATTAATCAATAACATCCCGTTCCATTGTGAGGCGATGGCGAAGACTGAATGCTGCGGGCGAAAAAAAAGTAAGGAATGAAGAATATAGGATAATGAATGAGTATAGAAAGGAAAAAGTTTCCATGTAATGCTGCATTAATTAGAGAAGCGGTAACTACGGCTAAGTAGTAGTGGAATATCGGATAGAAATATGAATGCATTTAATTTTTAAAATAAATTAAAGAAAAAAAAAGAAATCACGAAAGGGAATGAACGTTTCTTTCTTTCTTCAAGAAAACGGTCCTTCCTTTTCTTGACGTGATTCTTTTCATTTAGCGATACTAATTGAATTCCACACTTATTTTCTCCACTCTGTTTTTTATTGTAGTCATCTTTTGGCAAAATGAAATTTTAGATTTTTTGATTAA